>VSMD01120800.1:0-21444 GCA_008750895.1 Mirza zaza
AATCTAGGCCGGGCGCGGTGGCTCAAGCCTGTAATCCTAGCTCTCTGGGAGGCCGAGGTGGGCGGATCCTTTGAGCTCAGGAGTTCGAGACCAGCCTGAGCAAGAGCGAGACCCCATCTCTACTATAAATAGAAAGAAATTAATTGGCCAACTAAAATATATATAGAAAAAATTAGCCGGGCATGGTGGCACATGCCTGTAGTCCCAACTACTTGGGAGGCTGAGGCAGCAGGATTGCTTGAGCCCAGGAGTTTGAGGTTGCTGTGAGCTAGGCTGACGCCACGGCACTCACTCTAGCCTGGGCAATAAAGTGAGACTCTGTCTCAAAAAAAAAAAAAAAAATTAAATCTAAATACATTTGGAATTGAGTATATATAGTTAAATGTATTTTACTCTTGAGACTAAAATAAATTCCAGAGTGATCAATTATTTTTACAGAAAAAAATAAAATAATAAATGTACTAGAATAAGGTATGGGAAAAGTAAAAGTAAAGATTTGTAATAATTATAATTTATCTAAGAAAGACAAAAACACAAGTAGCATAGAGAAAAAGACTGATGAACTAAAATTTCTGTAATAAATCAATCAATTATAAACACAGAAGCAAAATGATTCCTCTTAGAATATCCTGAAAAAAGAGGAGGAATATACATAAATATATATAAATGCTTATATAGGAACAGGGTATTTCTGGAACACAACCAAAAAAACTGGTAACAGTGGTTATCTCTGGGAAGAAGGGCTGAGAAACAAGCTTACTTTATAATGAATATCATTTTGAATTATTGCGTTTCTACGACTTTCTCAATTCAAAAAAATTAGTTAAAAATTTAAAAGATTATGCTGACAAGACAGAACTACATCACGAATGCCATTAATTCAGATTGACAGCATTGCCTGTATCAAACCACATGGAGAGTAGTAGCATTTTTTCTTAATAAATTAATAATCAGCTACTAAATAAAAAAAATTTAACTCATGGTTCATCATAATGAACCATGAACTATTTTCATAATATGGTTTTGCTCTATAGTATCTCAAATATTCACAGATAATGACATCTTATCTCACAGACATCCTTCTAATTATAAATCATGCGAACATTTTCCTCTACTAAAGTCTAATATTAAAGTTTTTGTTAAAATTTTCATTAAAAATTACTTTATTCTGAAGGGATATAATGCATGCACCTGATCAAAAGGTACAAATGGAACACAATGAAAAACAAATCATTCTACTTCTGAACCCCAACTGCCCAGTTTTTCTTTACAAAAATAATCACTGCTGTCAGTTTCTTATGTATAGCCCCAGATATTTTATATGTGTGCATATGCATGTCTGTATAAGTACAGATATGAATTTATTTTTAAGAAAATATATACAAATAGCTTTCTATAGGGTGCTTAGCTCCTTGCTCTTTTTACTTAACAAAACATACTGGTGAATGGCCTCTATTCCTTTAATGCTAAGCAGCATCCTATTACATAAATGTATCTAATTTATTTAAGCATTTTCCTATCTATTTAATTTATTCACAGTCTTTTGCTATTATAAACTCCTCTTCAATAAAGAGACTTGTACACGTCAGTGTGGAAAAAGTATAACTGATATGACCACTGGATAAATTTCTAGATATGGTTTTGCTGGGCCAAAGTTTTTCTTTTTTTCCTTTAACATTTTTAAGCTTTTTAATACAACATTGCTAAAGTACATTCTCCAAGGTTAATGCAAATGATACCCCTATTTGCAATACTAAAAAAATCTGTATTTACTTATCCTTCCAAACTCCAGGTAATTATTTTGAGTTTTGACCACTTATGGAAAAAGTGAAAATCATTATTTCATTTTAGTTTGACTGCTAACAAGGTAAACATTTATTTGTGTATTTCTTCACATTTCTTTCTATGAACTGCATTACTACAGTCCCTGAAATGTAATAAAATAGTTTTTGAATAAATTGTCTATTTATATCTTTTGCTCATTTTTATCTTGAGGTGTTCTTTTCCTTACTGACATGAATGTGACTCTTACAAGGCTTAAAGTGTATAAAGTGCCTAAACAATACCTATTATAACAGGCATTCTGTCTTCTCTTATCCTTTCCTTTGTATAGTCTCATTTAATTTCAACAAAATCTTCAGTGGTGGATAACATTATTCCTGTTTTATAGATGAAGACATTAAGAGTCAAAGATTAAGTTGTCTAAAGTTTCACAGTTGGAAAAGTCTACTTTAGAGAACAAAAACAAACCAGGCTAATGGGTTAGTTACGCTACTTTCAGGATTCTGTGCCTCCTGCAAAAAGGCAGAAAACTTTTCAACAGGCAGATAATCTATAACATAAAGTCAGATCATAATTCTAACAAAGATAGTATAAAATCTACAAGTAATGATCTAAAAGATTTCAGAACTTGCTTTACAAGTGAGAGGGGATGATTTATAATCCTGATATATCAGTAATGTAGACAATAAGTTTTCTAGAATTAAAATTTGCCATTGGCAGGGGTGAACCCAGGTTTTGCAGGGCCAAAAGCTTAACATTTTCAGGGAAACATGAAGAAAGGAGGAGGAGGGGAAACAGGAAGTAGTGGCAATGAATGTAACTGAAACAGAGGGAACAATGGGAAAAGTGGGAGGAAAGGAAGCCTAGAGAGGCAGTCATGCTAAAGATCATGCCAAGCCTTGTAGGCATAGTAAGAACTTTGGGTTGTGTTCTGAGAAACACTGGAAATCACTAAAGAGTTCTGAGTAGGAGGAGGACATGATTTTTGTTTTTAAAGAGTCACTATGGCTACATGTAGAGGAGAAGGGTATACGAAGGCAGACCAGAATGACACTATACAAAGTGCATTTGACTATTGTGAAAGTAGTGGAGGTGATGTGAAATAGTAAGACATTAGAGACATTTTGAAGGTAGAGTCTTGATCAGATTCCTACCTTCTTTTCCACAGCCACCCATGCAGTACTTGAGTCAATCAAAGCTACTGGCTCAACATACCAGGTTCTTCACTCACCTGCATTTGTATAGATAATGCCTCTCTAAACCAGTATCATGAATTAGCAAACATATCTTTTCTTCTGTAAAGCATTCCTTTTTTCTGTATTTCGATAGCACTTTGTACTATTTCTACTACAATATTTATTACATCTGATACTAATAATTTTTAAAACTCCTGCCTCCATTAGATTATGTACTTCTCTAGGGATTAATTCATCTTAGTAATTATAGAAATTATATAGAGAGATATAATCTTAGTAATTATAGAAATTATACACAGAGATATATAATACAATACATAAAAGCATAAACAATGGTAAAATTTGCTCACATGGCTTAGGAAATGTCTTTTGAATTATAAGTAAATAGCTCTCATTTTCTTTAGAAGGGAGGGGAAACTCCTAAAAAGCTCTCTCCTCACCCCTAGGTCTGAAAAGGAATTCGTGCCTTTCATGACTAAGCACTTTCAGTTTTATGCCACCATTGATTACAAGTCCAGTCACTGAATTCAAGGCACATTTGTCATTCTAAGTTTTTGTAAAGGCATAAATGATTACCATCTAGGTACCTGATAAACCTATTCCTTAAGTATATCCATAGAAACACTGTATGATATACTTCAGATCACTGATCTGAAAATTACTTTTTTATAATACAAAAAACAGATTATAACTTACCAAATCAGTTTCTTTTTTTCTTCTTTTCTTTCTTTCTGTTTTTGGCACCTGACATGGGGTCGGGAGAAATACAGAAACTATGATAACAAAGACCAACATACTTTCTACTTCTTTGCAAATGTTGAGATATTTGCTCAAAAGGTAATAAAATAAGCAGCTCTTTATTTTTCAAGAGGAACTATGCAGTGCTAATAAGCAAATGTGAGAAAAATTTTAAGTTTGATAAAATATAGTGCTAATAAAAACAACAAATGAAAGGATATTTTAAAGATTATTCTCTCTTTAAACTTCAGTTCTTCCTAGAAGCCATGCCATATTAATTCAAGTGATTATTTTATTTTAATAATTAGTTAAATGATTGTTCATTTTAAAGATTTTATTTCCCATATTTGGCTCTAGAAAACAATCATAGAGTTAAATATAAAAGGTATCATTTGGGATAAGAACAGCTGTTTCACATGTGATACTTCCTGATAACTATAGTACTTAACAATCCAAACCTGACCTTTTAAACCTATAGACAAAGGCAGTATGAGACTAATTAAGAATCTTATTCTAAATAAAATAAAAACCTTAACCAAGATCTAGAATAGAAGAACTTTCAAGGACTTGTTTATGTCTGAATACTTCAAAAATGATCTAAGGTGATATGCAAATCTAAATAAAATACATATAAACTAGAATAACTAAAAATAAAATGGAATATAATCAATACAAAGGATAGGATTGATGGTATTCCTGATGTGAACAGGTACCTAATTATTTCATTTGGGGTACTGAAAAGAAACACATAGATAACTTTGTCTAAGTCTGCTATCTCTTCTCTAATATAGATTTCATAATAGTTATTCAATAGGGCTGAAGCAAGAATTAAATAAAATATCCAGCACCTCGTACAATTCTCAGGGTATAATAGGCATTCAAAAATAAAAGTTATTATTAGTATTAAGTAGATTTCCTGAAACACGTATCTTAAAACACATTTTCCTGTGAAAACACATTTTCAAGAGGAAATATAATTTATGACTCCTTACATACAGGCCACTAGAAGGAAATTTGAGACCACTGTTAAAGCTGAGAGTATAATTTTGACGGCACAAAATTATATTTTAACTCAGTGAAGAGTATATTTATTACAAAGGGTTTAGAAAATATGGTCTGATGAACTTATAAGACAGAATGGAGTTTGGAGAATCTAAAGAAGTACTAAGTTGACATGTTCTCTGTAAAGTTTTTCTCAAATACCAGATGTCTCCAACAGACTCTTAAAAACAATTCACAACTGAATCCTTTTAGAAGTCAAGATACATCACATTTACCTTTGTGACTGTGCAATCTGAAGTCTTGAATTCATTCATATATTCATCTAAAAACACTTTAAAAGTGTTGACCCAAACCCTCACTGGAGATTCTCCCCAGTCACGCTGCTCAAGCCTCATGGTCTTTTCCAGAATCTGTTCAAATAGCGCGTAGAGGTCTTTATACCGTATGCTTTCCGCATCATCCATCTAATAAGCAATGAAAAATAAGTAAGGTTTTATGAAGGAATTCTTTAAATACAGAATATGGATTAAACTTGTATTGAGTTGTACTTAGAATAAAAATTAGGATCCTGCTCATGCTTGTAATTCCAGCACTTTGGGAGGCAAAGGTGGAAGATTGCTTGAAGTCAGGAGTTTCAGACCAGCCTGAGCAAGAGCGAGATCCCATCTGTATTTTTATATTTATAAAATATATTTATAAAAAATTTTATATTTTTTGTATTTTTACAAAAATTAGGCAGGCATGGTGGTGTGTGCCTGTAGTCCCAGCTACTCAGCAGGCTGAGGCAGGAGGATCATTTAAGCTCAAGAGCTTTAAGTTGCAGTGAGCTATGACAACACCACTGCACTCTAGGCTGGGCAACAGTGTGAGACCCTGCCTCAAAAAAAAAAAAAAAAAAAAAGATTAGGATCTGGATAAAGCTTCTAATGAGTATGCTGATGAGGTCCTGTGGTATTTATAAATTCCCACTCTAATATGAAATGGATGTAGAATAAAACCTGCTAAGTTTTAGCAAAAGACCTAATAGTTTAAATAATGTAATGATTTGAGGAACTCCTGGGAACTTCTCCCTTAAGTCTGGCTTTATAATTTTATGTAGCCATAAAGATTATCTGGATCCCTCTTAATTACTTACCTCTCCAGAAATGAACCTTATTTAGATAGTTCTACTCTAACATTGAAAGAATAAATATGTGGATCTTAGCCTAATGATATATTAAGTAACCTTCTTTATTTTAATTTACTAGAGTGATATGCCCAGAGTAACATCATATTACTTGCAAAGGAATCTAAACAGAATTCCTTTTATTTAAATGAGATCTAGAATCTTTATAAGAAAGAAAACTAGAGCTCTTAGGTGATCAAAGAGTATTACATATATTTAGAATTTATTTTTTTTCCACCTCTTCAAATTTAGATGTTGGACTTTTTTTGATCCAGGGTTAGAAAACCACTATTAAGCTCTGCTTCTTTTTCTTTCTTTTTTGAGACAGAGTCTTGCTCTCTCAACCCCGGTAGAGTGCAGTGGCATCATCACAGATCACTGCAAAGTCAAACTCCTGGAAATCTTCCTGCCTCAGCCTCTGAAGCAGGTGGGACTATAGACGCAAGCCACCACACCAAGCTGAGTTTTTGTATTTTTTTTTAGAGATGGGGTTTTGCTCTTGCTCAGGCTGGTCTTGAATTCCTGACCTCAAATGATCCTCCTGTCTGGGCCTCCCTGAGTGTTAGGATTACAGGCATGTGAGCCACCATGCCTGGCTAAGCTCTGCTTCTTAATCTTGACTCTTCCTGTGTGATTCAAAGTATACTGGAGCATTCAATAGCCCAATTCCCTGATCTAGGAAATACAGGTAATGAAGCAGTGAAAGAGATGAGAGTGTAAAGTGGCTGGGAAGGATTAGAAAAATAGGTACAACTTTGTCCCTCCTCATAAGTAGTAACTTCTCATAAACTGATTACTTCTTTATTATAGTCTTGAAATTCCTGCTCTCTCAGACTATATGGTTTCCATTTTTAAACAGTAAAAAATATAAAAATATATATATATAAAATATATGCTGAGAAAAATATAAAAGTATAGTATATGTGAAAGTTTTTCTCTTTTCATAGTAAATTAAAGACTAAACAAAGGAAAACCAATAAAATGTGAATTATTTTATGGAATAAATATGGCAATTCATAAGTATTAAAATGATTCTACAGACCAAAGCGTTACTTATTATATACATTAGCACCACAAATAAATTTTCGAAAACATGACCAATATCATGTAAAAGTACTGTATAAGGTAAATTTGAAAGTGATATAAACTGACATGCAGAAATCAGTGACCATAAACTGCCATAATTCTACTGAAAGAAAACATACAATACATTCCACATATAGGAGAATTAGAAGTTACAGCTTGGCCACAGAGCTAAAAGGATTATGAGAAGCCAAAATACCAAATAGTCAATGGGTAAAATAGAATCATACCCAGGTTATCTGAAATCAATATCTTAAGATGAAAAAATAGCCCAGAATGGTGGCTCACACCTATAATCCCAGCACTTTGGAGGCCAATGCTCAAGGATCACTTGAGGTCAGTAGTTCAAGGTGGGCCTGAGCAACATAGTGAGACCCTGCCTCTACAAAAATTTAAAAATTAGGTGGGTGTGGTGGTATACCCTGTAGGCTAAGGCAGGAGGATTGCTTGAGCCCAGGAGTTTGAGGTTGTCGTGAGCTATGATGATGCTACTGCACTCTAGCCCAGGCAACAGAGTGAGACCTTGTCTCAAAAAAAAAAAAAAAAAGAAAGAAAAAGAAAAGAAGAAAAAATATCTATAACAGGGGAAAAAAGCTACTCTAGTAAATTTAAGAAACCTACTAATTTGAGGTCATTCAGTATGTTTTCCCTCACTTATCCCTAAAATAAAAATAAGGAACTGGAAAAGTCTCTAGGTGAATATGGCCCTCTGTCTTACCTTCTACAACACTGTCAAATTTTCATATGCTGAACTACTGAATATCTCCTAACAAAGTCCAACTTACCGCCAATGCAGATGAATAAGAGCTGAAGATATTCTGACGAAATTCTTTCAGGGCTTTTTTAAATACAACATCCACTAATGTATCTTTCTTGCTATCTTCATTATCTAGGTCATTCATCTAGGGACCACAAAAAGAGTTTTTGTACATAATCAACTAATTGCAGAGAGGTGAATGCAACATTGGACATGCAGCATCTCCTAAAAAATGTCCTGAAAACGTTAAGCTACAGGCTATTATGGGACCCAGGTAAAAGTATGATTAGAAAGTCAAACTATTATTACTACTAGATGATTTCTAAGGCCCCTTCTAATATAGTATAATTCTATAGTTCTATAACCAGAAAAACTCCAGTGTGTAATAACAAGCCTCGACACATATGAAATGTAACGTGACAATTATAGTAAAATAGAAGTCAACAGTAAAGCCTAAAACCTTAAATTCTGTCTATCAGTTTGACTAATGCATATCCTATTATTTGCCCCTTTCTGGTAAAGAGCAGACCATAAAACTTTCTGAAACATATGTAACCTTGATCTTTAGAGGGCATATCCTGATATTTACAACCATTCCATAGCCAAAGCTGCTCAGAGGCCTAACTCAGCAAACAAAGTATACCTTTTTCAGAAGAAATTCATCCATGCTTTTCAAATCACTGGCACTTGCTATGATCTGGACAGAGTCATTTTGCCAATGCACAGAATCCAAAGCCACATTGCTGATCTTCACATTTCGCTTACGCTTAGCCTTTGGAGAAGGCTCTTTGTTCTCTTTGAACTCCTTCTGGCAACTCCCAGGCAGTTCTGGGCTCAAGGGAGGTGTTGGATGATACTGAGTTAATTCTACAATTCAAGATAGAGTACCCAAAAAGACATATTAACAAAAATACTGATAATATTCACATCCTTCTTTTTAAGATCCTTTATTAAGTCACTGAAGGAAACACATGCAAACATGTGAAAAGCAAAATAATATTAATGTTTGTAGTCAGGCAGATAGGCAATAAATCCAGATTGTACATCTATACAGAAAATATATTTAAGAATTAGCACTTTTCAAAGGGAAATGTTATCTTTGACATTCAAAGCCTGGCTGGAAATGCCTTGTAGAATATCAGCCTAGATCCCAGAGATCTCAATCCCAAAGAAAAGAAAGGACAGTATGCAACCACAACTAGCATATTAAATGCTGAGAATTAACTCAGTTTCAGCTTTGCTATATGTTTGAAAGAACATTCAGCTATATACAAGGTCAACAAACTAGTGGAGTTTGATAACTGTTATAATTATTTCTTTACTACGGTCTAAAGTCATGAATGCTTTAGTGATAATGTCTGATGATAGCCTGGCAATCTGTTAGGGAGCCAAGTAACTCAACTGGCTTACTTCTGTTTGGGTCTCTTTAGTTTTAGGATTTCCTTATAAATTCCCCAAATAATTGCCTGAATTTCTCAGAGAATTCATGGAATGAACTGGCTTTGCATATATAACATTGAGAAGCACAACGATTTTTCTCTGCAACTGTTTACACCAGATAAATTAGATTCCATTACAATCTAGAACTGCACTGGATTTGCCAAAGCCCTACATGAAGCTTGTTGAGAATGTTGGCCTCTTCTATTTTCATATGTGCTGTTTCCCTAGTATGTATGCTCCTTATCCTCTTATATTCTAATTCTACCTAAAAGCTAACTCTAAAGGGAAAAAGTACCCCCTATGTGCTAAATGCCACCTCAGGCAAGAATTGAGATAAACCGAATCTCAGTTATGACACCAGAATAAAGAATATAAAATTATGGGACACAAGTATATTTAAACTTATATCAACCAATTTTAATGTCATTATAAATCTTAGATATATAAGTATCTATTTCATTTAGCAAAGTCAGTATCTTTGTCATAATACAAAAAATGATTACTGCAGAAATTATCTATAATCCCATTTTAACATTACAAACAAGGGCTACCTTAATAAATTTTACCCAAATACAAATGAAAAGCTTATTATCCTAACTTTTATACATGGCTCCTTATGAACCTTATAAAGCAAATACAATAAAGTCTGCTTTAATATGAATTTTCAACTAATGAGATTTACACTTCTTTCTTGGGTATTAACAGCAAAGAATAAAGTAGTAGAAAATGAAAAATTTAGAATAATTACTGTCAAATGGACAAAAGAAATCAGCCACCTTAGTAACACAATGGTAAGGAATTCCAAATTTTCCAAACTGAATGTGTAGTATTCACTTTATTTATTATTGGTTGTTATCCACATCAGTTTGTCACCTGATAGGAACAAAGCCATAAGATACAAAAACAGGGGTCTAACTACTTCTCCACCATTCTTTTCTCTGATACACAGAGCTGACAGGTGCCTCTGCTCCAGCCTATCCATTCCTATGTGAAGTTTGATTATATTTCCTCCTTGTCCTTGTATTTTATCCTAGATATGACAAGTTTTTGCTTACTTACTGTAACTGAATCTGCCTTCCTTAAGAGATAATAGCTTTCTTCCTAGGGCCTCTTTCTATTTTAGTCAATGTCAGTATTTCACCCACATTATCATATACCCACCTCGAATGTATATCCCTGTTGAAGATAGCCGGCATCTTTACATAGTAGCTAAAAACTCTCAGACATGCCTGAGAAAAGGGCTTGGGAAGAAGGCATAATCTTCTAATATTGGGATTACTGGAATCCTCAGAGAGTAAATAATTTTAGCATTTAGAAAGGTCAATTTTCTCAATAGATGAAGTAACTGTTGGATACTTTCAAATGCTATGGTTCATGCCCAAAAAGTTAAAATAAGAGCTACATTATAGAGTGCCAGGCATCTGCTAGGCATTGACATACAGTAGGTATTTAATATACAACACAGTGGTTAAGAATGGATTGAATTGAATTCAAATATCAGCTCTTCCAATTACTATATGTGTATAAATAAATAACTTCTTTGTGTCTGCATTTTCTCATCTATGAATTGGGAATAATAACCATACCAACTTTAAAAAATTGTTGTGAGGATCAATTAAGTTAATACATATAACATGCTTACTATAGTGCCTTGTATGTAGTAAGCACTCAAATATTAGCTGCTATTATTATTATCAATAATACCTATTTGTTAAGTGAATGAATATGGATCCACTTTTCTTATAATTTAGAAAACTAAGGCTAACCTAAAATTCATGAACATTCTTGAAGTGGTTGTTGTTTCACTGTTTTGAAGCACATTTTCTCGAACTTCTATTATAGGTACAATGTAACTTTATGATTATTTTTAGTTAAGGAATGATATAACAATCCTGGTCCTATCTCATTAGAATATCTAGCCAACAGGAATGCCATTAGGAATACTACAGGAATAGCAAACTTTCAGAAAGAGTAAACAAAAATTATGATAAACAGTAATTAGGAAGAAATGCTCCACCCTTTGTTCGTTTTTACCATCTGGAAAGTGATGAGCTGGAATCACATCTGAGCCTGCAAAGAGTGCTGAAACCTCTGACTGGGTGGCAGGTTTCACTCTCGTAGTCTTCTTCTCCCCTTGTTTCCCTTTGGCCCAGAATCTCATCTTAGCTCTCTGAGGTCTGTTTAAAAAAATAAAGGCAAAAATGAAAATCAGCATGTCCCAATGATAATATTTATATATCACTTTTAAGCTTTAGACACCTTTCATGTATATTAGCTTATTTAATCATCACATTTGAATTTAACCATATTTAATCTTCAATTTCACATTTAAACTCCACCTGGAAGGTAAACAGTTACCTCATCTTGAAAAAAATTAAATAATTTCCTAAAGGAAAGCAGCTACAAAGCAGTGGAACTAGGATTCCAACCCAGGTCTTCTAATTCTCAAACTGGTATCTTTTCATTCTTGACCTTCATCCAGCTTGGATTTAGTATATACACGATTTAACAATAAAATGCTTTTTAAAGAAATCACTAATAATCCTACTACTCTATTGAAAGTTTATTTTCTTACTTTTTTTGTAATGTCCTTCCAGTCTTTATCCATAATCATGCCAATTTTTCTGTCACTATAATCATGATGTGCATATAATTTTAAAGCTTTTCACTCACCATTATATGATAAAAGCTTTAATGCCACTATTTTATATTCATCATTAATTAACAAAAGGCACTGCTTATTTGAACTCTTATCTTTCTCTAGGTGCAGGGCTAAGTGCTTATATAAGATTACCTTATTTAATTATAACAACTTTGCTTTTAACAAACTACTATAGAAATTATGCAGGTGAAAAACTGGAGACTTAGAAACATTAGGTAACTTTCCCAAGGTTACACAGCCAGTGAATGACAAAGTTGAGAACCACACCGACTATACTATATTGCCTCTTCTTAGTGCTTATACACTCTTTCATCATATAAATTGAGGAAAGTACCTTCGGATAAGAACAGCTTGCATTTACTGACCATCTATTACATATTCTAACCCTGTACTAGGAGGCTTATTTGCACATTAATTTGTCCATTTGTATGTTCATTCATTCAATTAAAGAGAAATATTTGAGCATCTACTAGGTGACAAACACTATGCCTTACATGTGATTTCCCTAATTTTCACAACTACCATGATTAATAGGTATTATTTTCCTTACTTTACACATGAGCAAAATGAGTCTAAGATGGCTAACAGAGATGGAAGTTAAAATCAGATTTATCTGGTTTTGAAGCCCATATTCTTTTTTCTTTTTTTTTTTTTAAAAAAGCTTGTTATTAAACGTATACAGTCATATATTATAAAGAGATATTGTTCTCTAAGACATTACGAACAATAGCATCTTTCTGCCATTCTCATCCCATTTTCTGCTCCCTAGAGGCAATCATTTTGAAATGATTTAACTGATTCTTCTGATATTTAACATGCTTATATTGCTATCATATTCATGACCACAGATAGTGATGAATCATGTTCTACCACTCTAGCTAGAGTAGAATTATACTCTAGCTTTAGTTAGGTCAATATCCAGAATATACTTTTAGTAATATTCAGTATTTATTTTTATTATGTAAATAATACTCACAGTTGAGGCACGTAGTTTCCTAAATGAACTACTTTAGAATATAGAGGATTTTTGTTTTTATGTAGAGAGAGAGGGTCTTGCTCTGTTGTCCAGGCAGGAGTACAGCGGCATGATCATAGCTCACTACAGCCTTGAACTCTTGCCCTCAAGTGTTTCTCCTGCCTGAGCCCCTCAAAGTGATGGGATTACAGGCTTGAGTCACCATGCCAGGCCAAGATGTTTTTTGTTTTATTTTTTAATATAAGCATGAAAATTGTTTTATTTTTTATTTGCTCATTTTTCTACATACAATTCACCTCCAAGTATTTCCCCATTGGTGTATATCTCCTCTCTATATGTCCAAACATATTAGACACTCTCAGTTTCATATTCTTGAATAAATCTCTCCCAGAGCCTCTTAAGATGCTCCCATCTGGAATGGTTTCCCTCATTGCTTGCTTTGCAGCTGACATTTGAAAAGCTACTTTCATTGCCATAATGGAGATTCTTTTTCTCTCTTTTGTTTTATGAAGACATGTCTTTTGGTATGGGTTTGTTTTTATCCATTCTTTCTATGTTGGATACTCAGTGGGCCCTTTCAATCTGGAAATTCATATCCTTCAGTTCTGTAAAATTTGATTAAATTACTTTATTAATAATTTTCTCCTCTCCATTTTCTTGGTTCTATCTTTCCAGAGTTTCTATCATTGGGTCATTGGATCTCCTGAATTGATCCTCTAAAACTCCTATCTCTTCATCTTTTTGCTCAACATTCTGAGGTATCGCCTCGATTTTTTTTCCAACTCTTCTTAGTTGCTCTTTTATGCTATCATATTTTTAATTTTCAAAGTTCTTTCTATTATAAACGTTTCTCACATACCATTTGGTTTCATAGATACAATTATACTTATTATGCAGAAAGTCTTTTGATAGTTATATATGTCTGCCTTGAAGTCTTCTAAACCCTACATAGTTTATTTCTTCCCAGTTGTATTTTATCTGTTAGTTTTGTTTTTTTCAATATAAGGTATTTCCTCAAATGTGTGGTGACCACTGGTATCTGCTTATAATTCAAAGCAGCATTTAAAAAAGAGCAGCTTCCAAGCCCTAGTGTGCACTGGTAGGACTTCTAAACTGTAGTTTTCCTTATAGGGTTATCTTGCTGGTTGATCATGCAGGGAGGGCTCCTGATAGTAATATCTTCAGATTTTCCCTTGAAGGCTGGACAGAAGTCTCTCTGAACTACTTGCTTAGAGGATATGGGAAATGTAGGAGCTGAACAAAAGAAAAAAGCTGGGGGATCTTGACATTCAGTATGTAAGGTGTCATTAAATCTCCTTCTTCCAAATATGTATCCCGGCCCTCAACTATATGTGGTAAACTCCAGATCCAGAGACCTTCTGTTTTATCCTTTCAAGAGAACAAACTTGTTTTCTGATAGGACTGGGGAGGGTCAGTCAGCTAGATACTTCTTTCTCAGCTTTACCTTGAGCTGGTTTAGGATTCAGCTTTCTCTTATCTATTAAGACATTCAAAATTTAAAGTCTATTTACTTTTCAAATTCCACAATTTTATTGTAGCTGTCTCCATTTCTGATGGTTTTTTTTTTTTGGGGGGGGGGACTTTATAGGTTTTGGTTTTTTTTTTTCATTTTAGCAATTTTAGGGGAGGAAGTGGAAATTAAACATATATTTAAGCTGCTATCTCCAGGTATACGTTCTTTTACTATGTTCTATCATGTTTCTCAATATTTGATTTCCATTATAATCTGCTCTGGATTTCGGTTACCTTGGATTATGCCTCTATAGTCAGTAAGAAAGTTGTCTTCGACAGGGTTATGAACCAGAAAAATTTCAACATGATATTCAAGTTTTTTTGTGAGGGCCCAAATGCTTACATAGCATAGTAAGAGACAAAAGTATTTATTTGAAAAATAAAAATTCCGTAAGCTCTCTTAAAGAGAATAGAATTATTTCCTGAAAGTCCTTTCCAGTTCCATCTCTAAAATACTTAGCTCGGAACAAAATTCAAGTCCAAAGGGGGGACATATTTTCAATCTTATCTTGTCTAATCTTCCTTTACAACAAAAGACCGGAAGTCATATAATGATTGAGAGATTCCCCCACCCCCAAAATCATACTGCTAAGCATAGAAGGAGATAAAGCTTATTGAACTGATGGGAGACAGAATGTGTCACCCCAAAATATGCTTACCCGACATAAATATTTTTAAGCTAAAGGCAATTAAGAATAGATACAAAAAAGCTCTGCCCTCTCCTATTTGCCTAAAAGCAGGACATAAATTTGTAAAGGTGTTCTACCTCCCCTTTCAACCAGGAAGGATAGAAGTTACTCATTGGTGACAGCTGTAATCTTTTATCAGCTAGAGGACAACTTTACTCCATTAGTTCCCTCATAAATTTACCTTCTCACAGTTTTCCCACCTTTGGAAGCCTAAAACTGCTTTTCTTTGTAATTTATTGTTATTTGTTGAAGACAATATATAAGCCAGACTTCTAAACCATTGATTTGAGTTACTTTTCTCCTGCATGATATACATTGCATGTGTTAATAAACTTGTTTTTCTCTTGTTAAATCTTATCTTTTGTTGTGGGAGTTTGTCCCAGCTATGAACTTACAAGAGTTGAGGAAATTTTTTTTCTCCCTTTAATATACGTATGAACTACTATGTGCCTATCAATAGTAGGTACTTAACTTTTCTTAAAAAACCAAAAAATGAATTTAATTTCAAAAGGGCTTCTTTATGAATTATGGTTTTCAAAAGGGGCTCAGTATTTTACAGTCAATTATTAAATAAAATTATAATACCCCTTAACTCTGTGTATACTTTATACCTTGTATTCAAATCTGAAGCCTTCTGTCTCACTGCCAACTTCGTAATCTCGCCTTGAGACATAGTCTTATGAAGCTTTGCTTGTTCATCAACTGAAGAAAATCGTTGTGACGTCTGTAATAATTACATATGTGAAAACTTTAAAACCAAATAAATATATGATAGCTCTGTAATTAAAACAGGGTATAGAATTATTTGAGCTGTTAAAAAATACATAAAAGATGTTCATATTATTCAGAGATTCACTGAAATAATAGAACCTACTGAAAACTCTTATTAACTTTCTAATGTAATCTAAAATGAGGAGGACTTGGCCAATGAAAATAATAAATAGGGCCCACAAGTTTATATTTTCTGACAATTTAACAAAGAATCTCAAGTGGAAAGGATAGAAAAAGTCAAAACCATTTAAAGATACAGAAAAAAGATGCAGGATCTGATAAATCTAGAACACTAAGTATTGTCTTTCAAATCTTCTCTTATTTGTCCCAAAAGATGGTTATTATTTTTATGGCTTAACTTGCTATTATAGATTCTTCTTCTATTTAGTCAGCCAAGAATTTAAGAGCTAGAACACATGAAGATAAAGAAAACCAGAAGACTAAAGAATAAAGGACCAGTATCACTAATGTTCTAAATTATAAACAATTTACAAAGCTATTAAACTGGGACCTGAATTTCAATTGCAATTTTTGTTCCATTTTTTCACAATGTGTCCTTCTAAAGACAATCCTATTCTGAGGAGAGAATTTCTTGTTACCTATTCAAGTCATTTCCTGCTATTTCATTTTTCTATAGGTATAATATCCTTTCTTTAGCTTTTTGGTCTGCCTGACTATAGCCTTATCAATAGAAAAAAAATATTCTGAGCTGTTAAAATGTGAAGAACAGATTTCTGCTTCTGGCAAAGATGGAGTAATAGGGACCTAGTTTATCCCCTTTCCTGAAGCAAATAAAAACTAGAGAAAATAATATGGAACAGGAATTTTCAAGACAATGAACAAATATCCTTGAGAGATTGCAAACAAAGGAAGTGTGTCCTATACCTGCCCCATCTTACTGCCTTGAGAAAATTTATAGGTTGTGACACAGAGGGAGAACCCAGGTGAAACTTGGCAGACTCCCTGAGATGAACAAATGAAGATAAAAGTCCAAAGTGACCAAGATGACTAGAGACCAAAAGACAGAGCACTGGAGAGGACTGAGATGCACAAAAAACAAACTCTGGAGCTCTACAGAAGGTCCCCGTTGAGTACTTAGCTTAAGCACAAAGCAATACTTCTGTGTGAGAAAACAACCCTAGATTAGGAAAAAGACCACTTGAAAGGACGAAAGGTAATAGTGCCCATCATTCACAAAAGGTCAGTAATAGGGCCAGGCACAGTGGCTCAAGTCTGTAATCTCAGCACTCTGGGAGGATCTCTTGAGGTCAGGAGTTTGAGACCAGCCTGAAGAATGAGACCCAGTCTCTATAAAAAATAGAAAAATTAGCCAGGCATGGTGGCATGCACCTATAGTCCCAACCACTAGGGAGGCTGAGGTAGGAGGATCGCTTGAGCCCAAGAGTTTGGGTGGCAGTTGGCTATAATGATGCCACTCGACTCTATCCAGGGCAACAGAGCGAGACTCTGTCTCAAAAAATAAAAAAATAGAAAGTCAGCAATAGCACGTGTGCCCTAGAGCCAGAGTATATAACTTTATGATTTCTGGGGTATTGAGCAAAGTACATAGAGGATCTTGCCTCAATAGTAAAGAATAATTAGCCCTAGACTTGAGTACTTTTTGAGCCTGACCAACCTTAGAAAGACCTGAAAAGATCAAACTACTTCCAGAACAAAGCCCTGGAATATTATTGGAGAGTAATAGTCTAAAAAATATTAATTGAACATAAAAATATCCACAAAAACTGCACTCAACAAGACAAAATTCACAGTGTTAGGCCTGCAATAGAAAATATAACTAGGCATGCAAAGAAGGAAGAATATATAACCCAGAATGAGGAAAAAAATCAATCCATTTATATTGACTCAAAATTGACCCAAATGTTATTGAATTGGAAGGACATTAAAATAGTAATAATAACTGTATTCCATATGTTCAAAAGGTAAGTAGAGAACTGGAAGATATTAAAAAGACTCAAATCAAACTTCTAGAGAGGAAAACATCAATGTCTGAAATGAAAAATATACTAGGTAGGACTAACAGCAGATTAGATATTACAAAATAAAAAGTTAGTGAACATAAAGATATCTTCAAGCCAGAAGAGGCATATGGAATTCTTCCTATGCTAGAAATCTCTGACTTTCTCTTCTCACCAGCCGAGAAATGCTTTCATGAAGTCATAGAACCTTAATTACATCTGCAAAATCCCTTTACGACAGAACCTAGATTAGTGTCTGATTAAATACCTGGGAGAGGGTATGTTTTCAGTAGGGATGGGAATCTTATGAGGCCATTTTAGAATTCTTCCTACCACAGAACACATATTATATAATTACATTTATAAGAAGTTCTAGAATAATGTTTGCTTCTGAGGGTGGAGTTGAAGGGGGAAGGTCAAGTAGAAACATGAGAAGAATTTTGAGGTTACAGCAATCTTGACAGGAGTGTAAATTATGTGGTTGTATGCATATGTCAAAAATAGTCAAACTGTACACTGAAGATCTGTGCATTTCACTGTATGTATTATATACCTCAATTATAATAATAATAAATCCAGGATCAGGCCAATAATATGTGATCCCTATGATCGATATAAACCTCACAAAGAGAGAGATATGGCCCCCAATGTGATGCAATAGGACATACTACCATCTATAAAGCATTTTCCTCAAAAAATTAAATCCAAGTGTGACCAAAACTCCTAATCTATATAGATATTTATACCCTGTATTTCCTGTAAACTGGTTTAATGTCACTTAAAATAATAAGACAGTGGGTTATCAGAACTTATTAACATTAGTGTCACTAAAGTTGGTATTCAACCCCCCAATGCTAAATTTGACTGGCTTTAAAAAAAAAGAAAAAATAATAATAAGACAGGGTTACAATCAGTAAAATCCAAAAATGTGTGAAACTTAACAGAACAAATGACCCTATTTCCTCAACAAATAGATTGCTACAGGGAAAAAGAAAAAAGAGGGAAGGGAAGTTTATAGATTAAGAGTGTCTTAAAAATGACTTCTAGGAAGCTAAAAATAATGCAAGCTGCCTAAACAAAACTAAATACAGTGACATATTCTCAAAAAATAATACAAAGCCATCCTGGCTAAGCATGGTAGGGAAAAGAAAAAAAAAGGAACAAAAATAAAACTACACAAAACTTACACTTGTAACATAACTAGAAAGAAGAAAGCACCCAAACTTCAAATTACCCATAGGCAGAAAAATAATCCCAGCAAGCTCTCTCTCACAGTCCCACTGCATGCTTTTTTGCACAGAACAATTGCTGTCTAAGAAAAACTGTGGAAAAGAGAAAACAGTAAAACTAGCAATGGGCTTAGGAATGATATAAAATCATTGCCACAAAAAGAAGGTCCACCCTAATTGTGAAAATACAAAAGGTTATTTTAGATTAGAGAACTGACCTCAGGGAAACAACTTAAAAATGCATATGATTCAAGGTGACATTTTCTAAAGGTAAAGCCTCTGGCAAAAGGAAGTAAAAAGGAAGGAAGAGGTGCCCTTTGGAGATCAGGCAGTGAAGAGAAAAAGAAGCAGAAGGTAGAAATTTAGAATCCAGCAAGGCAAAAGGGAAGCAAAACAACTGGAGGACATAGAATATTGCTTCCACCACCACTAAAACAAAAACAAAAACAGGCCATTCATTAAAGAAACTACTTTGGATGGAGAAGATGGCGGATGAGAAATACCGCCAGACAGAGTGTCTCTGCAGAAAAGACAGATTCCAGCAGAAATTAGAAAGAAGCAAGAAGACGAGCCTACATCGGATGAGGGTCGGAAGGAGGAGTACCTGAGACCACGGGAGACTCCACGGGAGGAGGTCGCGGAGGAGAACTGGAAGCTGGGACCCCCGGAGCAGCCCAGAGACCAGTGGGAAGGGTAGGTGGATCTGCCGTTTCCCCTCCCCTGCATCCCGGACTGCTGGTGGGCTCCCCAGCAAGCGGAGAGACCTGCAGACACCAGCCCAGCGACGCCGCCTCCAGTGAGTGGTAAGCCAGTAGCGGACAAGGCACCAGGCTCCCAACTCCTTCGGGGCACCTCCGTGTGCACAGACCCAAGCCTTGAGGCAGACGCCATATTGCCTCCTCCTCTCCTCCCCCGACCCTACCCGCGGCTGCCCAGAGAGACAGAGAGACAATATAGCCACCAGCCGGAAGCACCTACAGGGAACGGGACCTTCCCTTTTGGGGCCCTACAGCTGACTAAGGGGAACTCAGACTGTGAGCTCTCTGCCCGCCAGCCCTCCCAGGTGCTGCTGGCACGGTGATCCCAGGAGAACGGGGCAGAGCCTGAGGTTGAGAGACATAGACCCGGCTTGGGCTGCCTGTGGGTGAACTGGGACAGGCACTCCTCTCCCTGGTGGGGACAAAGTTTGAACTCTGGGACCCAGAGGTCAGACCTACAGACCACATCCCGTGCACCGAGGCCTCACATTGCACGGGGCACAGAAGGGATATACGTAAACAGCCTGCTGAGGTGTGTGTGCCTTCAGGGGCAAATCAGCGTCCTAGAGGGTAACCCTCCCCCCAAAGGGAGGCCGTGCACCCAGCCCAGGTGGCGTTTCGGCGCAGGGAACCTCCCCGCCGGCAGAGGCCCAGGAGTAACCGCGGACTAGGGGATGGTGGAAAGAGGCCAGGCCTGCTCCAGACTGTGGGTCTCAGACAGCCCCACCCCCACATGCAGACTGTCTGACTGAGCGGGGCCATTCCAGCCCCTCCCTGTCAGCTTTGCCTGGAAGCAGAGAACAGAACTTTGACCTCTGCTGACGACATTGGTGGTGCCTGAGGGCAGGCTTACCCAACTCAGCTCCGCCCAGACTCTCTCCTAGACCAGCCCTCACTAAAGGGGAGAAAAGGACACACCTGGAAGTCCCAGGGCCCCACCCATCACCTGAGGCACTAGAGTTCTCTCTTCAGGAACAAGAGCTGATAACAGGACACAAAAACAACAGCGTAGCCTGTTCCTCCAAGCAGGCGCCACCTACTGACAGGGAGAGCATCCTGCACACCCTTTTCTCGACACCTACTGACTCATTATACAGGGAGTGGTCAAATCTCACCCACGGACACCACCTACCAGCTCAGAAACTAAACAAGGCATGTGAATACCCAAACAAAAACCTAAAGAAAAGAAACAACGACTGATCGACATGGGAAGAAATCAGCGAAGGAACTCAGGAAATATGAAGAACCAATCGGAAAACACACCCCCAAAGAGGAGCCCCAGCCCCCTAGAAACGGACACCAACCATAATCAGGCAACCAAAATGACAGAAGAGGAATTTCGTATGTGGATCATAAGAACACTCACTGACCTGCAAGAATAACTCAATAACCAGCACAAAGAAACCACAAAAAGCCTCCAGGATCTAGAAAAAAAGTTCACTAAAGAAATAGACACAATGAAGAAAAATTTAACCGAACTCCTGGAAATGAAGAATCAATTCAGGGAACTACAAAATACAGTGGAAAGTCTCAAGAACTACAAAATACAGTGGAAAGTCTCAAGAACAGGGTAGATCAAACAGAAGAAAGAATCTCAGAGATTGAAGATAACACCCTCCAATTAAATAAATCAGTCACAGAAATAGAGCAGAGAAACAAGAGAAAAGAGCAAAGCCTACAAGAG
>VSMD01120803.1:0-16362 GCA_008750895.1 Mirza zaza
TAGCCGGGCATGGTGGCGCATGCCTGTAGTCCCAGCTACTCGGGAGGCTGAGGCAGCAGGATTGCTCGAGCTCAGGAGTTTGAGGTTGCTGTGAGCTAGGCTGACGCCACGGCACTCACTCTAGCCTGGGCAACAAAGCGAGACTCTGTCTCAAAAAAAAAAAAAAAAAAACACTAGATTGGGTCCATGAGTAATAGTTTGTCAACTTCTGCCCCAAAGAATAATGTTCAAGGAGTTTGGTTATGACATTACAATACCTTCCCTCTAAAAAAGAAAAATTTAAGACAGAGCTACGAGAAATCTTCTGTGGCATTTAGCAAAGGAGTGTTGGTGAGGACACCATGTACCCCATCTCCTAGGAAACTCCCCTTCAAAACTTTTTTTTTTTAAGTTTTATATGGCAAGAAACATTTTCTTACCATGGGAAATTTATCTTTCTCTTTAGGGGAATGAAAATCATGTAACTGATGATGTCTGTAAGAAAGATCAGAAAAATTGGTACATTAATTTATAAAACTGGTTTCAAGCCAGGTTTTCTAATGTTATCTAGCAACTCTTTCTAGGTCTTAATCTTTATTCTTGCTACTTTCTCCCTAATCCGAATTTTAGCTATGTTTACTTTCTATTTGATTGTCCTGAAAACTAAGGGGGAAATTTTTTTAAAAAGCAACTCACCTGTGACTTCATCATATTCTGGTCTCTTCCAAAAGGGCAGATGCCTAGAAAAGCAAAACTGGTGATCAGAATGAAGTTTTCATAGCCCGAGCCAAGACTGTAGCTTCCACATTCACCAGTCCAGAAACAAGCACCACTGGAAGTCAGGTGGATACAAACTACCTTGTGGGAGAAGGTTGTTTGAGCCTCACAGGAGGACCAGCAAGCACCATATGAAAGAGGCATTAACCTTTATTCCTCTTCTGCCCATGTGATCATATTGAACTTGGACTGTTTTATTAATTGGATAGATATGAAGATATATTTCCAGCATATTTACTAACTTATTATTCCCCCCTAGGAACCAGAAATTCTATTTGTAGAACATTATAGCAAGGCAATAACCATGAACTGATACATAAAAAGAATTTAACTGCAGATGTAGCTCCCTGGCAGTAAGAATGGGAATGACCAAAAGGAAAACTGAGGAATGCATTTTTTTATTTCCCAGAAAGAACTAGCAGCTGAATTCCAGTCACCTCCCAAAGGCCCTCTTAGATTTCCTCCCAACTCAGCAAACTCTCCAGCCAAAACAATATTCATGGACTAAAATGTTAATTTTAAGGTGTTTTCTATTTAAACTGTTATTGCTGATTTTCAACAGTCCTACTGTCTACATACAGAAATGGAAATAGGTTTGAACCATCGATAAAAGAGAATATACCACCATGCAGGAAGGTACATACGGGTAAATTTTTCTCAGTCCCAGGATGAGTCTCGTGGACAGGGCTGAACCGGTTCAGAGGGGGCTCCCATGACAGGAAGACTATTTTATATGGGGTACCCCCGGCTGCATCAAAACAGATCTGGAAGGAAACAAAAGAAATAGTCATATTCATCTTTGGAAACCCAGCAGATGCTCGATACATGTTTCTTGAATAAAATATAAAATGATTTCAATAAACTTAGAAAGACGAGGACTAAAATCACACTTTTCAAAAGAATCCTATCCCTTTTGATTTGTTCGGTTTTGTTGTAAAACGATCATTTCTGGGGTGGGCACCAGAAAAGACTGAGAAAAGATGAGAGAAGGCTGTTTGTTGACCTTAAGAACTCAACAATTGCCTAGGACCTGTGGAAATTTAATGTTTTCAGTAAGTAAAAGCCTTTCCCAGTAAATTGCGCCTGACCATCATGACACACTGACCCCATTATTGTCTCCTCCAGTGCTCGCAATCCTCGGGCCTGGCAACCACAAAACCCTACCGAATTCCCCACGTCCATCACGGCACTGACTTCACGGACGGCCCCTTGGTTGAGTTCACACCTCCTCAACCACCGCCAATCACTGATTCCCCAGCGCTCCCTAAATCGCTGACCCGAGTCATCCGCACCAATCAGTCCACCTGCACTCCATTCCCCCACCCCACGACACCCCATCATCTCAGCACTCCCTAGTTACCAATCGCATAGCTCCCTCCGCCCCTGACTCCCCAGTAAACCCAACGCTGATCCCACATACATCCCCCACCGGTGACTTCATAAACCTTCCATCGCTGACCTCACAGACCCCTCCCCGGCCATGACCAATCCCGCGGACTCACTCATCACCGCACATATCCTCCTCCTCACCCCCAGCTCGATGATCAGGTCCCGAAACGCCCATCACAGCTTAACGGGGACGGCTGTCACATCCATATTGGGGAACTCCCCCACTTCCTGTTGGCGAGCCAAGCGCCGGGCTCCCGAGGCTGCGCTGTTCCGTACCGGGCGGTTCTGCCCATTCCGCTGCTTGGGCGGCTTTGTTCAGGAGGCAATATGGCTGCCCCCTGGCGAGGTTTCCGTAGGGAGCCGCCATCTTGAAAACCCGCTCGATTCCGTACAGGCAGAAGGAAGCGGCAGGTTCCGAGCCCCAGACTGGGCTGTACCACCGTGGCAGCGAAGGAAGGGGAAGATGGTGGGAAGGTGCGCGCTTTCGCAGAGAGATTTTACAGGGGGATTGGAGAAGTTGCAGTGATATAGTCCTCTATTGGAAGGATGCATTCTGTTAAAGAGAAAGGATTTGGAATGGCACATTTTCATTAGTGATTCTACACCAATGTGTTTGTAAATGGTACAGCCCTATACCGGGAGTTTCGACTTGGTGAGAACAGGTGAAAATGTGGAATGGTAGAGTCATCTTTTTGGGGCTCCCAAGGGAGGGGGACATATGAAGTTTATGCTAAAAACAATGATAAGGAATTCTTTTAGTGGAAATTGCAAATCCAGTAATAAACCGAAAGGGCAGACTGAAGGAAAAAGAAGAAAACTGAGAGACAAGGAAGAGTAGTACACTGAAGAACATAAAGCAGGACAGTAAGAAGCAGAGAATCAGAGGCTAAGAAAACAGGGATATGGGGGCAAAGGAGAGGCCATGAAGGAGCAGAGATGGGACACTGCAGGACAAAACATGGGAGACATAGGAACAGAAGTGGGGAGCAAAGGGCAGAGCACGAGAGACAGAGATTGAGATACAGAGAGATTTAAAAACAGGGAACGGACTTTAAGGAAGGGATTGAGGTTAGAGTTCAGAAAGTTAAAGAATCAATCACGTGATTAAAATAAAAATAAGCAACCAAACAAAACATTTGCTGCAGAAAGAGAATATTAATACTATCTTAACCTTTAGACCTTATAATAAGCTTTTATACTATTGGAAAATAAATGCATGTTAACAAACTCATGCTTCATGTGTGTTTATGGATAAAATTTTGAAACTATAATTTTCCCAAGGGCCATGATTTTTAGTTTTTTTCTATTTTTAGTAGAGATGGGGTCTTGCTCTTGCTCATGCTGGTCTCGAAGTCCTGAGCTCAAGTGATCCTCCTGCCTTGACCTCCCAGAGTGCTGGGATTACAGGTGTGAGCCACTACACCCAGTCCCATGAGTTTTGACATATAATTAAATAAGCAGCACTTTGCCATTTAGCAATTTTATTTCTTGTGTCAAAACAAGTCCAGACTTAGATAAGGAGAGACTTTATTCAGAAAGACTATTGCAACAGTCTTTCTGTTGCACTCCAATCTCAGAAATCTGCAAGCATCTCAAAACGAAACAGAAAAAGGCTTTTTTATACCGAGGAGTAAGAAGAGTTAGTGGGAACTTTGTGGGGAAGGGGGACATGAAGTGGGGTGTGCAGGTGGAAAAACGAGAGCATATCCACGGGAATTGTTTCTGTGGTGCTGAGGTTCTGAGAATGAGGTGCTAAGCAGGGATGTCCTTCATCTTAGAGCTTTAGTGCAGTATTTCAACTTAGGGGCCAGAGAAAATTTAGGGGCCTGTGGGGAGGAAAGAAGCTTGACTAAAGTTTGGTCAAGACAAAACAGAGGGCAAAATAATGGCTGATCGTGAGCACTTGGCCACTCACATCTAACTTACTTCTATACCGACTAAGTAAGGAGAGAGAGAGAGAAAAAACACAAAACAGAAGCTACAGTCTTTTTATAACCTAAATTGGAAGTGACATACAATTACTTCTTCTGTATTCTATTTGCTGAAAGTGAGTCACTAAGACCAGCCCACAATCAGAGGAATGGGAATTGAGCTTCCCTTAAGGGGAGGGTTTTCAAAGAACGTATGAACATATTCCTGAAACCATAATGCTACAGAGCTTCTATCCTATGATTCAGAAACCCCACTTGCAGAATATACCAGCAGAAAAAAAAGACAAAAATCTTTAGTCAAACATTATTTATTATAGGACTATTTTTAATAACAAAAGACAACCCAAACATGTGCTAACAGGGGCTGGTTGTGTAAACTATAGTATACACACAAAACACTACTATTAAGCTGTGTGTGGTGGGGATGAGGAAGTGAGGGAGGGAGGCAGAAATATCTTTATGTACTAACATGGAGCGAATTTCAGGATATAATATTATGTAAAAAGCACAAAGTGGGAAATTGAAAATAGTTTGCTGGCTGGGCACAGTGTCTCATGCCTGTGATTCTAGCACTCTGGGAGGCCAAGGTGGGTGGATCCATTTGAGCTCAGGAGTTCAAGACCAGCCTGAGCAAGAGCAAGACCCTGTCTCTACTAAAAATAGAAAGAAATTATTTGGACAACTAAAAATATATATGGAAAATTAGCTGGGCATGGTGGCAAATGCCTGTAGTCCCAGCTTACTCAGGAGCCTGAAGTAGGAGGATCACTTGAGCCCAGGCATTTAAGGTTGCTGTGAGCTAGGCTGATGCCACGGCACTCTAGCCCAGGCAACAGAGTAAGACTCTGTCTCAAAAAAAAAAAAAAAAAAAAAAAGCAATGGTGATATAACACCTCTTGTATTATCCTTGAAAGAGCTGGAACCCATTCTACTAAGTGAAGTATCCCAAGAATGGGAAAACAAGCACCACATATACTCACCATCAAATTGGCATTAACTGATCAACACTTAAGTGCATATATAGCAGTAACCTTCATCTGGTGTCAGGCAGATGGGATGGGGGAGAAGGGAGTATATAGACACCTAATGAATACGGTGTGGACTGTCTAGGGGATGGACATGCTTGTAACTCTGACTTGGGTGGGGCAAAGGCAATATACGTAACTTAAACATTTGTATCCCTATAATGTGCTGAAATTAAAAAAAAAAAAAAAGAATACTGAAATCCAAAGTTAAAGTACAAACTATCACCTCCTCCCCTAGTTATTTCCCAGATCATTTCAGATCAATAACCACCCAGGAAGACTGGATGGGGAATGTGAGGCCATATTGTGAATGTTGATACCTGCATGTAAGTCTCCAGGTTTGAGGATGAGGTATTCAGCAGAAGTAGCAGTCGTTGGGTGATTGCTGTCATGGGCACCAGTGTCAAAACAATGTATATACATATTCCCTTCACTTCTCTTACAGGAAAAGTAAAATTTTCTCTCCTTCTCCAGTCAGGTTCTGAGCGGCTCCTTATATAGTAGCTGGTTATTGAGCCAAGTTTCACTAGCCTTTATAGTTATAGCTCAGTGTCCTGAATTCTTTAACTCTATGCAGCTTGAACAAGGCTCTGAGAAGTACTACTATACGAGGGAACAAAGCCTATAGTTTCCCTTGGGGAGAGTCATTTTTCAGAAATATATTGTTTCCATGGTTTGAGATTCCTAGTCCTGAATACTGTGGGGGAGAATACATTTCCACTTGTAGTCCCAAATTGCTCTCAAATTAACAAGATTATTGTGATGATTATGTTACATGATGACTGTTAAGGGCTTTGCACATAGTTCCTTCCTTGCATACAGGAAATTCTCAATAAACGATAGTGATTACTACTATTGTTTTTCCTGTATCTTAGTTGGAAGAAGCATTATGTACCTCATGTACCTATGTGCCTCAATGCAAAAGTAATTGAAAATAGGAATTAAAAGTTGCAAGGAGGCTGTTATAGGTTAAATTGTGTCCTCCCAAAAAGTTATGTTGAATTTCTAACACTTCGTACCTCAGAATGTGGCCTGATTTGGAAATAGGGAGTTAAAAGGTTCTTAAGTTAAAATGAGGTCATTAGGATAACCCAATATTATGTCATTACAATAAGGAATAATTTGAACACACAGAAAGACACAGAGGGAAGACCATGTGAAGACATACAAGGATAAGGCTGGTATCTACAAGCCAAGGAACACCTGAGACTTCTAGAAGCTAGGAAGAAGGCCTGGAAAAGATCCTTCCCTAGTGCCTTGAAAGGAAGCAGGCCCTGCTAACACCTTCATTTTAGACTTACAGAGTCCAGAACTGTGATACTTTTCTGTTGTCCTAAGCCACCTAGTTCATGGTACTTTGTTGCAGAATCCATAGGAAAGAAATACAGAGGGAAATTAGGGCAACCAAGATTAAAACCCATGGCCATCTGATTTTAGAACCAAAGTCTTTCCACTACACCAAGCTCCTAGTGTTTGGGGTAAACTGGAGCAATCACTAAGAATTCCAAGATCCTGCATCCATCCACAGATAGGTCAATTTACATTTTTGAAATGGAAAAACACAAAAAGCCAAAATTATTGAATCTAATCAATCTAATTTCCCATCTTTCTACAAGAATAATTTAACATATAACTTTAGAAGTACATGTTAAATCCCTCAAGTATATTTTCTAAATCTCAACATTTTCTGAGGTGGGCTTTCTTAATATCCTCTACAGGAAATAATTGCATGGCTAAAATTATGTTAGGCCAACATTAACAATATTGCACGTCTGATTCTTGTATGGAGTATAATCAGGAGCATGCAACTTAAAAACAGACTATATGGCCGGGTGCAGTGGCTCACTCCTGTAATCCTAGCACTCTGGGAGGCTGAGGCGGGCAGATTGCTCAAGGTGAGGAGTTCAAGGCCAGCATGAGCAAGAGCGAGACCCACCTCTACTATAAATAGAAAGAAATTAATTGGCCAACTAATATATATAGAAAAAATTAGCCAGGCATGGTGGCGCATGCCTGTAGTCCCAGCTACTCAGGAGGCTGAGGCAGTAGGATTGCTTGAGCCCAGGAGTTTGAGGTTGCTGTGAGCTAGGCTGATGCCTCGGCACTCACTCTAGCCTGGGCAACAAAGTGAGACTGTTTAAAAAAAAAAGACTATATATGTCATTTGTTCTTTTAGGCTAATCATTTATTTCATAATTTTAAAAGATTTACATGCCATAGTGAAAATTCCACCATTTATATATTAAGACTTTGCTATTATCTTTGATAAAAAATTAAATACTACATTAGAAACATGATTTTACTTGTAAAATTTTATCACAGAGATGTAGCCCCCAAACTCATCAAATCCATGAGTTGTGCAGTATCTATTAAGGCTTAAACTGATATTGGACCATTCTTAGGATTTCGCTATGGTATGAATTCTCTGGTGTACAGTGAGTTGTGATTTCTGGATGAAGGCTTTCCCACATACAGCACATTGATAGGGTTTCTCCCCAGTATGAATTCTCTGATGTACCACAAGGTCTGACTTCTGGGAAAAGGCCTTTCCACATTTAGCACATATGTAAGGTTTCTCTCTTGTATGAATTCGCTGATGTCCTGGGAGGTGGGACTTCTGAGAGAAGGCTTTCCCACATTCAGAACATACATAAGGCTTTTCTCCTGTATGAATTCTCTGATGTCCAATGAGATGTGACTGCTGACAGAAGGCTTTTCCACATTCACTACATTTATAGGGTTTCTCTCCAGTGTGTGTTCTCTGATGTATAATGAGCTGTGACTTCCGGGAAAATGTCTTCCCACATTCAGTACATTCATAGGGCTTCTCCCCAGTATGAATTATCTGATGTATAATGAGTTCTGACTTCCTGCTGAAGGCTTCCCCACACTGATCACATTTGTAGGGTTTCTCACCAGTGTGAATTCTTTTATGTATAATGAGGTGGGACTTCTCACAGAAGGCTTTCCCACATTCAGTACACTCATATGGCTTCTCTCCAGTATGAGCTCTATGATGTATAGAAAGCTGTGGTTTCTGGGAGAAGGCCTTCCCACATTGACCACATTCATAGGGTTTTTCCCCAGTATGTATTCTCTGATGTATAATGAGGGGTGATTTCTGGGAGAAGGCTTTCCCACATTCACTACATTCATATGGTTTTTCACCAGTGTGAACTCTCTGATGTATAATGAGGGATGATTTCTGAGAGAAGGCTTTTCCACATTCAGAACATTCATAAGGTTTCTCCCCGGTATGAGTTCTCTGATGTACAATGAGGTGTGACTTCTCCATGAAGGCTTTCCCACATGTACCGCAATCATAAGATTTCTCTCCAGTATGAATTCTTTGATGTATAAAGAACTGTGACTTCTTGAGAAAGGATTTTCCATATTCAATATATAAACAGGTCTTCTCCCCAGTTTCAACATTTTCATATTGAGCAAGAGATTGCTTATTGCTGAGAATCTTTCCACACTGAGTACCTCCGCAATGTTTTACTCCATTATGAATTTTCTCATGCTTAGAATAGGAAGAATTGTAGTTAACTGTTCTCCCACACCCAAAATTCTCATCAAAGTTTTTTCTTGCATAACTCCTGTGCCAACTGAGTAGGTTCATATTAGGTTTCAACCTCTTTTCAAATAAATCACACTTATCCAGTCTTTGTTTTGAGGTATTTAGCTCTCTGGAGTCATGAAGCATTTTTCCAAATGCATTATATGGGTGGCTTGAATCTTCAGTAATTGTTTTGTTGTTGATGATGGTGACTTGCCTGACAAATTTGCCTTGGTTTTTCTGATCTCTCTCCCACTGGTCCTCACCTTGCCAGACTTTTATAATAGAGTGCCATGAATGATCCACTGTGACACATTCCAGTATGTCCTTATGAAAGAAAACATCTCTAAATATATTCAGTTGAGGGATGCCATGTCTACTCTCCCTGTCTGAAAAATAAAGAGATAAAATAAAACATATATTTAAAAAAAAACTTAATAGAAGACACACGATGTAGAACAAATGAATGATCTAGTATAGTCAAGGAAGACAATAAATTGGGAGGGGGGTCAGGTTATTGAAAACCTAATAAAACATGTAAGTTTATCAAGTGAATAAATAAAGATGAATGTTACTTCTAATATTCATGACATGAGGTAGTCACAGAATTCCACTCCTTAGAAAACAAGCAGGAAAACTACAAGGCAGGCCACAAGTTAAAAAGTGTTTACTCATCAACTACTGCTATTTCACTGGGTAAGAAAGTGGAGTTTATTCTTTCCTAGGGTTTTCCCACTTCCCACTACTACTACTGGCATTAATACACAGAGGTGAAAAACTCAGTTTGACACCGATGGTAGAGCAGCTAAATATTTAACAAGGAGAATTTGAAAGCAAAAAAGTCATAAAAAAACTGAGATAATAATAAATTCTATATGTCCCCACCTGTATGCTAAAATGTTTGTGCAAGGAGGCCCTAGAGAGCCTAGCAATAATTGAAAACTTAGGGAGACTTCCAGACTTGCTTAAATAGTAACCCACACAAAACTTAGGCATCAATGTATGGGAGCTTTACTGACTTTAACCTCTGGCCAAATCATTAGTTCACCTCTACTTTTTGCAGATGTAGGGAAGTTCCTTAGGGGCCAGGATTTAAAATATGAAATATATATATATATATATATATATATCTCACAGATATCAGCAACTGCACACTATGGGGGAAAGAGATATCATGGTTTGACTGCAAGTAAATTAATTTTCTCTAAAATAAAAAAGAGCTACTGTCAGAAGAACAAGAAAAATCCAGAGGCACTACAACATACTGTCTAAAGGTACAGTTTTCAACCAAAAATTACTATATATGTAAAGAAACAGGAAAATGTAACAAAATCAAATCAATCAATAGAAATGCTTCAAGTAGGTGCAGATGTTGGATTTAGCAAATGAAGTCTTCAAAGAAGCCACTGTAAACATATTAAAATAATTAAATAAAAATATGCTAAGGAATGAGTAAACAAGGAGGCAATTTCAAAAGAGAAAAAAGTAAAACAAAACAAAAAGGTGGTAAAGAAGAAATTTTGAGAGTAATGGAATTGTTCTATATCATGATTGTGAGAGTAGTTGAATGACTGTAAGCCATTGTCAAAATTTTAAAAAAGAGTAAACTTTATTCTATGTAACTTCAATTTAAAAAAATAAAAGAACCAAATAGAAATTCTAAAGTTGAAATAAAACTTATTTCACCAGATGGGCTCAGTAGTAGATTTGACAGGGCAGAAGACAAAATCAGAATCAGTAAACTTGATGATCTATCACCAGAAATCATCTAATCCAAAGAACAAAAAGAAAAAATATTTAAGAAAAATAAGCAAAACATCAGAGATCTGTGGAACAATATTAAGTATTCCAGCATATGTGTAATTGGAGTGTCAGAAAGATGTGAAAGGGGTAGAAAAGGTATTCAAAGAAATAATGTCTTAAATATTACCAAATTTGGTAGAAAACATTAATATATGGATCCAAGAACTTGGTCGGGCATGGTGGCTCATGCCTGTAATCCTAGCACTCTGGGAGGCTGAGGTGGGCGGATTGCTTGGGGTCAGGAGTTGGAAACTAGCCTGAGCTAGAGCGAGATCCTGTCTCTACTATAAATAGCAAGAAATTAATTTGCCAACTAATATATCTAGAAAAAAATTTAGCCAGGCATGGTGGTGCATGCCTGTAGTCCCAGCTACTTGGGAGGCTGAGGCAGTAGGATTGCTTGAGCCCAGGAGTTTGAGGTTGCTGTGAGGTAGGCTGACGCCATGGCACTCACTCTAGCCTGGGCAACAAAGTCAGACTCTGTCTCAAAAAAAAAAAAAGAACTTAACAAACTACAGGTAGTAGACACTGAAATACAACATGTTTAAGCTGCTGGAAAATAAAGACAAAGAAACTCTTGAAAGCAGCAAGAGAAAAATAGAATTGGAGAATAATAGAATTGTCAGTTGACTTTTCAACAACAAAAAAATGGAAGCCAGGAAACATCAGAATAACATATTGTGTCAAAAGAAAATGATCAAGAATTCTGAATTCAGTGAAACTTTCCCTTAAAAATAATGACAAAATGAAGACATTTCCACATAAACAAAAATATGTTGCTAGAAGAACAGACCTACCATCTGGCTAAAGATCAATGATAACTCAAATACACAGGCCATTATATTTTTTAAAATATGTGAGTGCTATGCTTTGAATGTCTTCCAAAGTTAATTGGAAGTTAATTGGATTAGTTGTTGGAAACTTAATCCCCAGTACAACAGTGTTGAGAGGTGGAAACTTTAAGAGGTGATTAAGTCATTAGGGCTCTACCCTCATGAATGGATTAATGCTGTTATTGCATCAGTGGGTTGGCTGTCATGAAGGGGGGGTTCCTGATAAAAGGATGAGTGTGGCCCCATCTCTTCCCTCTCTCTCATGCATTCTGTTGCTCTTCTGCCTTCTCCCATGGGATGATGCAGCATCATGGCCCTTGCCATATGCTAGATCAATGCTCTTGGACTTCCCAGCCTCCAGAATAGTGGGTCAAATAAATTTCTGTTCATTATAAATTACCCAGTCTATTATAATGGCAGATAATGAACTAAGATAGTGGGTAAACATCACATATTTGAATATGTATATTTATTCCTCTTCCCATCTAGTATCTTTAAGAGACTTTTTAAAGCATATATAATAACATCGTATTACCAAATTTATGACAAATATATGTGACTACAAAAGAACAAAACAGCACAAGATGGTTGGAAAGGGTGGAAAATGGAGCTATGCTAGTGTAAAGTTTCTGTATTTTGCCAGGGGAGAAAAGCAGCATTAACCTGAAGTAGGCTGTAGGAAGTTAATGATCATATTGTAATTCCTAAAGAAACATTCCCCTCACACACACACACAAAGGTGATTCCAGATAAACACATACAAAGAACAACAGCTAAAAAGTCAGTAGAAGAATTAAAATGATATACTAAAAAATATTCTTATAACACAAAAGAGGACAGTAGAACAAGAGAGACCAAAAACAGATTAAACAAATAGCAAATGGAAACCATAAATCAAATCAAATCAATAATTACATTAACTGGGAATGCAATAACACTCCAATCAAAAGACAAATTGTTGACTGGATAAAACAGTAAGAACAAACTATATGTTGCCTAAAAAAATTCAATTTAAATTCAAAGACAAAGAGATTGGAAATAAAAGGATGGGAAAAGATACCACACAAACTGTAAGACAGCTGGAGTAGCTATGTTAATATGAGACAATATAGACTTCAAGAAAACAAATATTATTAGGAGCACAGAGGAATGTTTCAAACAATGTTGCCAAAGGATCAATACAGCAAGATTATAACGATTATAAATGTATGTGCACCTAAGAACAAAGCCCCACAACACAGGCAGCCAAAATTGACAAAATTAGAAGAAAAAAATAAGACAAATTCATAATTATAGCCAGCGATTTCAAAACTTCTCTCACATTTATTTATAAAAGAAGTAAACAAAAAAATCAATAAGTATCAACCAACCTGACCTAATCAACATCTATAGGCAGTTATTCAATAATAACAAAATATACATTCATTTCAATGACACATGGAACATTAATCAGAATAGGCTAAATACTGGGATACAAAACAATAATTGCAATAATTCTATAAGGACAGAAATCATACAGAGTGTATTTTCCAACCATAATGGAATTAAATTAGATATATAAAAAAAAAAAGAAATCTGGGAAATTCCCCCAAGTAACTGGAAAACTAAATAACACACTTACTAATAACCTGTGTCAAAGAGAAAGTCAAGAGAGGAATTAGAAAGTAATTTGAATTTAATGAAAATGAAAACATGAAATATCAAAATTTGTAGAATACAGCTAAAGCAGTGCTTAGAGGAAAAATTATATAGATATTACTCCCTTCACACAATTCTAACATGCATGAATTTCAGTTACCAAAGTTTAAATAACATAAGCCTACCAACATCATGGTTCAAACTTCAGTACCATGATGTATTATTGATATCTGTGAATAATAATATAAAGTACAAACTTTCTTGCTAGCTCTTCAGTCCACAAACAAATCACTATGCAAATAATAGATATACCAATCATGTCACTCCTTTCAAACTCTGTTGTGATTATTAAGTACATAGCTATTAGCCAGTATGTTCACAGACAGCAAAGTGTGGTTACGTTTTCTCCTTGCCTCCCAATCAGTGATAAGACCACATGACATTTTACAAAAATGCACAATTAAAAGAGGGAATTGGACAACAAAGAAGAAAATTCAGCAAAGAAATAACATTAACAATACCGTATGTGAGCAGAAGATGGCTGACCATGGAAATGTTGACACTGCTGCTATTCAAGAGACTTTAGAAATACAGCTAGAAGAACTTAGTGAAGGCAAACTTCACTAAGGCAAACTTCACTAATAAACTTCAACATTTATTGACATAAATGTTGAAAGTGGTTGTGATAAAAAGGATAAGATATTTCATAGAAAGTGATGTCACCAAAAATCTTCATATTAAGAAACTCTGACATATTTTACAACATTGGAAGCACAAAGGATCAAATGTTGGAATGGATGCAAACTTAGAAAGGAGTATAATTTGCCAAGGCATAGAATACATGTTCATTCCATATCATAAGTTAATAAGATGACAAGCAGTAGTCAAACTGCTCTTCATAAGTTGTTTGAAAAAAATAATAAGATACATTCAAAATGCTGCCAATGTTTTAAATTTCAGGGTCGTAAGTATTAGTTTTACTATATTTTCATTTCCCTATACATTTATAACCAACAGTAAGATAGTTTTTATTGTTTTGAAAAATATTCTTAGAGGTCACAAAGCAACTATAATTTTTCCTACTGATTATGAAGATTACTTTGCAAAGTTTCAGCTCCCACAGTCATTATTCTGGGTTCTCACTACCATATAAAAGGAAGACTATTTGTATTTAAATGCTTATCTTAGATAACAAATAAGGTCTCAAATCAATGATCTAAGATTCAAATTTAAGAAGCTAAAAAAGAAATTAAACCCCAAATGGTAGAAGTCAGGAAAAAATCAAGATCAGAGTGTAAATCAATGAAATAGAAATGGACAAGCAGAGAAATCAGTGAAATCAAAACCTAGCTATTTAAAAAAATTAACGAATTGATATGTTTTAGCTAGAAGAGAAGAAAAAAGAGAGAAGACATAAAGTAGCAATATTAGGAATGAAAGACAGAACATCTCTAGAGATCCTACAAACATAAAAGACCAGTAAGGAAATATGAAAAATTTTATGCTAATGAATTTGTCAATTTAGATGAAATGAAAAAATTCCTTAAAAGATACAAATTACTAAAACTGACTTAAGAAAAAGTAGGTAAGTTGAATAGATTCATATCAAGGAAAGAAACTTAGTAAATTAAAATCTTCCCCCAAATAGAAGTCCAGACCCAGACTACTGAAGTCTATTACTGTTAATAAACCATACCATAAGTATAATAGCTTTTCTGGGTTCTATGAGTCCTTCTAGCAAATCATCAAACTTGATGGGTTCTTGCAGATCCCCCTACACAACTAGCAAATCCAGCAGCATATGAAAATAGTTATATACTATGACTAAGTGGGATTTATACAGAAATATAAAGTTAGTTTAATATCTAAAAATCAATTAATTAAAAATCAGTAATATACTATATAAATAGATCATCTCAATAGAGGCAGAAAATGCATTTGTCAAAATCCAACACATTTTAATGATAAAAACACTGAAAAAACTAGGAATGGAAGGGAACTTCCTCAACCTGATAAAGGGCATTCAGGAAAAACCTACAGCTAGTATCACACTTAATGGTGAAAGACTAGTTGTTTCCCCATATGATCAGGAACAAGACAAGAATGTACACTCTCTCCATTCTATTTAACATTGAACTGAAGGTTCTAGGCAGGTCAATTAGGCAAGAAAAAGAAATAAAAGGTATCCAATATGGAAAGGAATACTTAAAAGGAATCAACTAAGAAACTATTAGAACTAATAAGTGAGTTCAGTCAGGTTCAAGATACCAGATCAATATACAAAAATCAACTGTATTTCTATATATTGTAATAAACAATCTGAAAATGAAATTAAAGAAACAATTCCACTTATAATAGCATCAAATAGAATAACACAACTGATACTCTGAAAACCACAAAACATTGTTGAAAGAACTAAAGAAGATCTAATGAATGGAAAAACATCTTGCATTCATGGATCAAAAGCATTAATATTGTTAGGATGCTAAAACCCCTCAAAATGATCTACAGATGCAATGCAATCCCTATCAGGATCCAAAGGGATGTGTAGAAATTGACATGCTGATTCTAAAATTGGCATGGAATTGCAAGGACCCTGAGCAGCCAAAACAATCTTGAAAAAGAACAAAGTTTAAGGAATGACACTTTTCAATTTCAAAACTTACTATAAACAACAGCTTATAGTAAGAGACTGTGGTATTAGCATAAGAATAGATATGCAGATCAACAGAATAGTATTAGGAGTCCAGAAATCAACCCTTACATTTGTGGTCAATTGATTTTTGACAAGGCTGCTAAGACCATTTAATAGGGAAAGAATAGTCTTTTCAAAAAATCGTATTGAAATAACTGGAATGCTACATCCAAAGAATGAAGTTGGAACCTTACCTTACACCATATGCAAAAAGTAACTCAAATACCACCTAACCCCAGTAAGAAAATACCACCTAACCCCAGTAAGAACGGCCTATATCAAGAGAACCCAAAACAACAAATGCTGGGAGAGGATGCGGAGAGACAGGAACACTCCTACACTGCTGGTGGGACTGCAAATTAGTGCAGCCTTTGTGGAAAAGAATTTGGAGATACCTCAAACAGCTAAAAATAGAAATACCATTTGACCTTGCAATAGCATTGTTAGGCATCTACCCAAAAGAGCATAAGACATTCTATTATAAAGACATCTGCACCCAAATGTTTATAGCAGCACAATTCACTATTGCACAGTCATGGAAACAACCCAAGTGCCCATCAATTCATGAGTGGATAACTAAAATGTGGTATATGCTCACAATGGAATATTACTCAATCCTAAGAAATGACAGTGAGCTAGCACCATTTATGCTATCCTGGATTAAGCTTAAGCCCGTTATCCAAAGTGAGGCGACACAAGACATGGAAAATGGGCTCCACATCTACTCGCCATC
>VSMD01120804.1:0-28307 GCA_008750895.1 Mirza zaza
CGTGGTGGCTCACGCCTGTAATCCTAGCTCTCTGGGAGGCCGAGGTGGGCAGATCATTTGAGCTCAGGAGTTCGAGACCAGTCTGAGCAAGAGCGAGACCCCATCTCTACTATAAATAGAAAGAAATTAATTGGCCAACTAATATATATATATAAAAAAAAAAATTAGCTGGGCATGGTGGCACATGCCTATAGTCCCAGCTACTTGGGAGGCTGAGGCAGCAGGATTGCTTGAGGCCAGGAGTTTGAGGTTGCTGTGAGCTAGGCTGATGCCATGGCACTCACTCTAGCCTGGGCAATAAAGTGAGACTCTGTCTCAAAAAAAAAAAAAAAAAAATTACATTGTAAGAAGAGGCCAGGCATCCCAGATACTTGGGAGGCTAAGGCCGGAGGATCACTTAAGCGTGGGTGCTTGAGGCTGCAGTGAGCTATGATCATGCCACTGTACTCCAGCCTGGGTGACAGAGTGAGGCCTCATTTCTAAAACACAAAACATTTAAAAAATTACATTGTAAAGGCTGGGCGCGGTGGCTCACACCTGTAATCCTAGCACTCTGAAAGGCCGAGGTGGGTGGATCGCACAAGGTCAGCAGTTCGAAACCAGCCTGAGCAAGAGCGAGACCCTGTCTCTACTGAAAATAGAAAGAAATTCATTGGCCAACTAAAAATATATAGAAAAAATTAGCTGGGCATGGTGGCACATACCTGTAGTCCCAGCTACTTGGGAGGCTGAGGCAGTAGGATTGCTTAAACCCAGGAGTTTGAGGTTGCTGTGAGCTAGGCTGATGGCTCCGCACTCACTCTAGCCTGGGCAACAAATGAGACTCTGTCTCAAAAAAAAAAAAAAAAAAAAATTACATTGTAAGAAGAGAAGAAGGTGTTAGATGAGAGAGACTGTTGCAACCATTTTTGGAAAATAAAATACAGTGTATGCTGTATGTCCCTTGTAAATACTAATCCTTTAAAAATCCCTACACCACATGTCAAACTCTAACACAAAGAATCATTGTTCCATAGTGTGTTTTTGCTTAATGAAAGCTCTTTTCTAAGAGGCAACAGTGTTCTATCATGAACTAAATGCTCTTCAAGAACTGCCTGTGCTCAAAGAAATGCAGTACAGGCTATAACTTGAGCATCAGATGTGAAAACTGTAGTTAGCTTTGGCCATTACTTCTCATCATGGCTACTGCTTCCAGTGGAATATTTCTGGTTGCCAATCACATCTGTGCATAGTGTGGCCAAACTTTTTGGCATTGTTTATCTCCTACAACCATTAGTCTTTTCTAGAAGGTGCTCACTCTCTTGATGGAGATATTGCAAATAATTTGGACCTCAGAAATTGGGCCCAAGTGGCTATTAAACTAGCTCCATAATTTGAAAATGGTAATCCAAGAGAAAGAAATAAACATTGAATTTGCTTTTTCAATAGGAACTGTGTTTCATGGTAACCAAATAGTTTCAGATAATGAAGAAAAATCTCTATTCTACTGAAGAATATCTGCCAATCATGTAGAAGGATTGAAAGAACTAGCAAGTGAACATTCTGTAACACTCTGAACTCTGGCAACCATTATCAATGGTATCAAAAGCATTAGGTGTACGGTTAATGGAAAATGGAATGCTTATATAGAGCCAAAGCAATACCATACAGATTATTTCCTAGTTGTAAAAACAAAAATGTAACTATCCTGTCATGGCATTAAAGAGTCATCATCCTCATCCAGTGGTTGATCTTACAGTCACTAATTGTGGGTCAACCAGACATTACATTTTTCTTGATATGATACAAATATGAAGTAAACAACATTACCTATAATGTGTAGCCAAACTTGACTCTATCAAAATTTTAATCTAATTTCCAGTTGATAAGAAACACATAAAATAATTGACCAAACTAACACCATAAAGAAGTGTCCTGAAAAAAATTCAAAAGTTAATAATACACCTGACCTAGTCTATTAACAAGTCAGTGTGGGAAAGAAAGAGAGAGAGAGAAAGAGACAGAGAGAGAGAGAGAGAGAGGTGTAAGGATAGGGATTGGAGAGGGTGAGAGAAAGTTTTATTAGTTTAGAAGAGAAACTTTTTTTTTTTTTTTTTTGAGACAGAGTTTCACTTTATTGCCCAGGCTAGAGTGAGTGCCGTGGCGTCAGCCTAGCTCACAGCAACCTCAAACTCCTGGGCTCAAGCAATCCTGCTGCCTCAGCCTCCCAAGTAGCTGGGACTACAGGCATGTGCCACCATGCCCGGCTAATTTTTTCTATATATATTTTAGTTGGCCAATTAATTTCTTTCTGTTTATAGTAGAGATGGGGTCTCGCTCTTGCTCAGGCTGGTCTCGAACTCCTGAGCTCAAATGATCTGCCCACCTCGGCCTCCCAGAGAGCTAGGATTACAGGCTTGAGCCACCACGCCCGGCCCAAGAAGAGAAACTATTATAATGCAATGTGTAGATTGATTAAACCAGATGTATAGAATAGTTTAGGGATAACTGAGAAAATCTGAGTATGGATTGATATTAGAAAAAATAAAACTTTATATGGAAAAATAGAAATTATTAAATAAAAAATTCAGATTAGAAAATATGCATTACAGTACAGTCAGATTTCAGTACAAAAAATACAGAAATATATACATGCAAATTGATTGCCTAAACTGAACACTTATGAAGATAAAGGGAGGCAGTATTGATACTTATGCCAGGAAAACATGTATAAATGGGTCTTCCAGGTGAGTGGAGAGGAGCGGCCATCCTACAGGTAGCTGCTCTCAAACCTCAGTATGCAGCAGAATTGCCTGGGAGTGGGGGCTATGGTGAGGCGAGTGAAATAAGGATTCCTAGGCCCTATCCCCAGAGATTCTGACTCAACAGGTCTGGGGTGAGCCCAAGAATCTGCCTTTTTCATAAGTGCCCAGGTGATTCTGATGCTGGACTAGTAAAGAGATGGAGCTTAGCTAAGAGCAGTTTCTGTTGACATCACCACTAAGTAGGGATTGGCTAATACTTGTGGTTATGTTTAACTGAATTTTCCTTCTTTTTTCACTTAAGTTCATTGCTTGGAAATCCATCTGTTTCCCATTAAAAGAGACAGGAAAGCAAAGTAGTTAAATGAATAGCCTTTGCAGTTTGGTAGAACTCGGTTTGAATACCAGCTTTAGCACTTAGTAGCTGTGTGACACTGGGTGTGTTTATTAACATCTCTGTTTTCTTATAGGTAAAATAGGAATATTGTTATAGTTGGTATGAGGATGAAGTAGGATAATACATTTAAAGTACATAGTCTTGATAAACACTGGTTATAACTGTTATTATGGTCATTGCTACTATTATTGAATAGGCATTGAATAGATATGCTAACCCTTGAAGTGCTAGAGAGGTGTCACCTGTCTTTCAGATATTATAGGGCGTCTCCTGGAAAGCAAAACCAACACCTCTTACCTGACCCTCACGGATGATTCATAAATACTTGGTGAGTGCTTTTGACTCCATTTGTTCTTTGACAGCTGCTTAGAAGTCTGTGGAATAGTTGTCTGAATCTTAGGGCATGGGAGATCTACACACCACAGATGCTTCAATACTGTGCTCTGAAATCTAGCCTCTGGTTACTATGGAATGAAAAGCTGAAAACAGGGACTAGAAGGAGTTTCTCCCGTAGTCTTTTGAACCCAACTTGTCCATTCCAGCTAAATTTTGTTTCTTATCTGACATAAGCCTAAGAAGGCAAGATTTTCTTGGCAGCATAATTATTGCTACCCAATAAGGGAAGATAATTTCTTTCTAAAGATTTCTGCTGCGTTCTTAGCAGGTGGAAACTTCTAAGCTCTGCAGCTGCTGGGTGCTGTTGTTGTCCTTCCTGGGTTTGCTTTTTCCATTCTAAGGTGAGAAAGAAAACATCCATAGGGAATGATTGGTAGTTCTATCTGTATTTGTACTCATTTTGAGGGGTTGGTTTTGTTTTTATTCTTTTGCTTTGTTTTTCCTTTGTACTTCCATTCTGTAAATATTATCACCTATATTTTTTGAAAAGTTAAGATGCATCATTTGATACATAATAAAAGATTTTAAACAACAAGGATTGTCCTGGAAACTCTGAGACTTTAGGTTGCTGTATGTACTATACACAGCAGGTAGGGATCTGAACAGCTCTGTCCATCTACAAATGAGGAATCAGAAAGGGTGCCCCAGGTATGTCTTTCTTTACTCCATATAAGGCCCTGGGGCAATTTTACCCTGAACGTAAAGGAAATTAAGCTTCAGTAACCCCACTTGTCAGGGCCTGGCCTAAGATACCACGAGGGGGCCTAGCAATGTGTGTGTATGCTTTGTATAAATGGCAAAAATATGATATTTTTTGTATTGTTTTTCATTCAAGATAGTCCCCCAAATTTTATAAGTTTAGGCTCTACAAATCTGTGCCCACCTCTGACAAGGGCTTCCTCTCTGGTCCTACCTGATGGACCTTCACATAACCAGATAGCAGCCTCAACTCCAAGCCAGGACACACTGGCATGCCAGTGTGCATGAGGGAATGTAAGGAAAGAGGAGCATTCACAACTCGATTATTAATAGCTGCTGGATGCAGAGAAAACTGCAAGCTGGAGCGAGAGCTGCACTCTGGGGACAAATAAGTTACAGACTTGGGGTCTGGAGGAAAGAGTTCCTTCTTCTGATGAGTGGGTACCAAGGGGCACCAATCAATTACCTGTTTCAAAGTCTTCGAGAAAACAAAAACTTTAAAATTTTCCTCAAATAAAAATACCATTGTCGGCCGGGCGCAGTGGCTCAAGCCTGTAATCCTAGCTCTCTGGGAGGCCGAGGTGGGCGGATCATTTGAGCTCAGGAGTTCGAGACCAGCCTGAGCAAGAGCGAGACTCCATCTCTACTATAAATAGAAAGAAATTAATTGGCCAACTAATATATATAGAAAAAATTAGCCGGGCATGGTGGCACATGCCTGTAGTCCCAGCTACTTGGGAGGCTGAGGCAGCAGGATTGCTTGAGCCCAGGAGTTTGAGGTTGCTGTGAGCTAGGCTGACGCCACGGCACTCACTCTAGCCTGGGCAATAAAGTGAGACTCTGTCTCAAAAAAAAAAAAAAAAAAATACCATTGTCTATGTGCTGTGCTCCAGCCACCCCTACCCCTGAAGAGCTGTGTCCTGGAGTACAGTGGGTCCCAAACTTTTTGGCACCAGGGACCTAAGACTGGTTTCATGGAGGACGATTTTTGAAGGACGTGGTGAGGGGAGGGGGGCAGAGCTCAGGCGGTGGTGCCAGCGATGGGCAGTGGCTGTAAATACAGAGGAAGCTTTGCTGGCTTGCCCGCCACTCACCCATCCTAACTTTCATAGAACACAATTTTTCCATGGATGGGGGGAGAGGGGAGGGAGGGGAAAGTGGTGGCCGAGCTCTGTAGTCTGGTCCCTAACAAGTCGCGGGTACAGGCGTGGCCCAGGTTGGGGACCTCAGATGTAGTAGAGAAAGCCCCAGATTGGTCCTAGCCTCAGCAATGCCACTAAGTAGCCATGTGATTTTGGCCAAGTTATGAATCCCTCCAAACCTCACTTTGTTCATTTTTAAAACAACGGGCCGGGTGCAGTGGCTCATGCCTGTAATCCTAGCACTCTGGGAGGCCGAGGCAGGAGGATCGCTGAAGGTCAGGAGTTCGAAACCAGCCTGAACAAGAGCGAGATCCCATTTCTACTAAAAAATAGAAAGAAATTAATTGGCCAACTAAAAATATATAGAAAAAATTAGCCGGGCATGGTGGCGCATGCCTGTAGTCCCAGCTACTCGGGAGGATGAGGCAGAAGGATGGCTTGAGCCCAGGAGTTTGAGGTTGCTGTGAGCTAGGCTGACGCCACAGCACTCTACCCTGGGCAACAAAGTGAGACTCTGTCTCAAAAAAAAAAAAATAAAATAAAAATAAATAAATAAATAAAATAAATAATAAATAGAACAAGGGTGTTGGATTAGATAGCATCAATCTGAAACTTAAATCATTTTATGATAAGGAGGTGGAATTTAAATGATTTCTGTAGTGATACAAGGGTATTGCCGAGGGAAAATATGATGCATGTGTTGGGAGGGAGCTTGACATATGGAGGAAAATTGGACCATATGGGATTAGGAAATTAAAAAATTATCTCCTCCTGCTCAGTAAACGTGCCAAATATGAGTCTCTCATCCTAAGAACCGTCTTCCGTTTAGCAAATGAGAAGAAGATATTATGAGCATTCCCATTTCCAAAATTAAAAGGATATTCATGTCATGTCAAATATGTGACGTGCGTAGGCAGCAATGTGTTAGGTTCTAGGAAGTAAATTTTGTATTTAAGACATGGTCTTTGTTATTTAGGAGATAACTAAAATAGGACTAACTCATATGAAACAATTATCAAAACAAAGCTGATAAGCTATAACCATAACCTGTGATTAAGGATGGGTTTATTTAATAAATGATAGTGCATCTATCCTATAGAATACTACGCAGCCATCAGATGGAACCAACCACAGTTATGTGTACCAACTTGGAAAGGTGTAGAAAATATTAAGTGAAAATAATCAAGTGGTAGAATAATAATGAAGAGTATGATGTTTTCATAAAAAGCAAAAATGAGAGCCTAAATAGGTGACTCTGTGTTTGCATAATCACAGGAAAAGTATGGAACGAGGCACACCAAGAGGCTAATACCGGTTACTTCAAGAAGGTGCGATTAGACAGGGGAGGAGAGAATGTATATTTTACCTTTCTGTAACTAAGTTTAAATTGTTACAACGAGTGTGTATTATAATTTTTTAAAGTGCTTTTTAAACAAAAAATGCATAACCTTTGTTTCCTCAGCCTCACCCGTCAGTGGCTGGACGTTGGACCACATAGTGGTCACAGCCAATATTTCCCTCTGCAGTACCCGAAGGTCACCTCTAAAACCCGGTGATTTTAGGGCCTACCCTGTCTTCCGTCCTGCTGGAGAAGCCTGGTGATGAGGCCTCGGGCCTCGCAGGACACAGAGACAGGGCCCCGCAGCGGTGAGGGGCGCCCTGTTGGCTCAGAAGCCCAGGTGCCTGCAGCGCCTGGCTCTTCAGGAGGAGTGGGCCTTCCTCCCCGCCCCGCCCGCCACGCACTGCGCGGGGTAGGGCGGCCTGTGCTCCTTGCCCGCGTCAGATCCTCCAGGCTGGTCCCCCTCTCCAGGGGTGCCTGGGCCCCTCCACACAGCGCAGCCTCGGGGACCTCCGCCTAGTTCCTGCTCGTTGTTGCGCTGGAGGTGGAAATTCAGCCAAAGGAAATGCGGGGCTTCTTTCTAAGTCTCAGGGTTTTAGTTAGTAGTAGCGTGGGAAGGGATGGAGATAGGGCCTGTCAAATGTGTGAAACGTGTGAACGAAAGTTCTCTGAAATGGAATTTGGAGGACAAGAGGCTTTATTCCAAAAGAGAGACGAAGCCTCCAGCACAAAAACAAAGCTGCAGTCCAGACAACAAAGCGAGGCCTTGGGTGTTATAGCAAAAGTGCCCGCCCAGGTTTCTAATCAGGCCGGTTTATGCAAACGAATGGTCCAAACTTGTTTTGTTCTGATTGGTTGATGCAACTTGAGTTCTGGTTGGTTAATATGGCTGAATCGGCCGAGGCAGGTGAACTCTGAAAGTCTAAAAGTTAAAAAGGTGCAGGTTTCAAGCCGGCGTGGTGGCTCACACCTGTAATCCTAGCACTCTGGGAGGCCAAGGGGGGAGGATCTGCTGAGCTCAGGAGTTCACAGACCAGCCTGAGCAAAGAGGGAGGCCGAGGCAGGAGGTATTGCTTGAGGCCAGGAGCTTGAGGTTGGGGTGAGCTATGAGGACGCCACTGCATTCTACCTGGGGCATGAGAAAAAGAAATCTAAGGAAGGTTCTTTTCCTTGTTTTTAAACATTTTTACCCCTTCATGTGAGTGCCGGTTTTCAGGGAACTCAGAGTATGTGTGTGACCTCTTTGGTCAGCAAATGGCTGCCTGGCTCTGTTTTAAATTTCAGCCCCATTAGCCGCTTGGGATCCGTCTTGAAGGACTGGCTCTTTCAGGGTCATAGTTGTTCACAACCATGACAACGGCAACATTGAGAAGGCGAAGGAGAAAAGCAGCTGGCCATGCACTATTGACTAGTAGTCTGTGGTATACTTTTGTTAAACATAAATTCACAGAACATCCACATCCAACAAGGCCACTCTTGGTCACTCTTGTGACCTGGTGGATCAAGACAAAAACAAGACCACTCTGTGATCATGTTGGATCATAATCAAAATCAAGAAATTGTCCAAACCACAGAAATGACCAAGAAATACTCACCTGTGCTGAGTAATAGGCTGATTGTTGCTTCTTTACCAGTGATGGCTGTAGGCTTCTTCCTTCCTCCTGCCTTCCAGATAAGAATTGAGGTGCCAGTCATGCAATCGTGAATCATCCCTGCTTCCTGACGACATCAGAGCGAAGTCCCGCTTCCTTGAACCCTCCCCAGAATCACTTAACATAAGCCCTGTAATAAGCCGTTGGTGATACCTTCCTACTCAGACTGCGTGTCTCCCTCATGGCAACAAGTAAGTAAATCCAACTGTTTGATTACAGTTGTGTTCTTGGTGGGCTCAGGCTGGAGGGCTCTGCCAAGAGGCAGGCACTGAGGTGGTCCAGGGAATGGGGCTGAAGGCAGAGGAATCTTCACCCTGCCATTTACTGTCCCAGTTGTTGTGAGAAGGTCATTTACATATTTGTACATTTTGTGCTTGCTGGTAGACAAGGATTTATTCATTGCCTGGATGAGCAAGGTGTGTGAGGGCCTTGCAGAGAAGGATCTGATGGGAGCAGAGTATTTCTTTGGAAAAGACTGGAAGCTGAGGGCATGTTGGTGAAGTGGGGACAAATGACGAAATGTTTGAGTTCCAGGATGCCTTGCCAATCTGGATTCCACCCTACAGGCAATTGGTGAGGAAACATGGACTTTGGGATCAGTCCTAGCTCTTCTGCTTATAAGATGTGTGACTTGGAGCAAGTTTCTTGACCTCTCTCAGCTGCAGGGTCTGGATCTGAGGAATGAAGATACTGTCACTTACCTCGCCAGTTTGAATAGAGTATGTAAAATCACCGAGCACCGAGCACTCCCTGCTACATAGAGGGTAGTGGACACTCAACAAGTTATGTGCAGTCTCTTTCCTTCCCAGGAGGCAGTGGACAGCCACTGTAGATTCCCCGGAGAGATGTGGCTCGAGGAGAGTGGGCATTTTAGGAAGACAGACCTGATGGTGGTGTGCAGCGGGACCTGTGGGGGGAGAGGGTAGGCAGTCCTGGGAGATGCCGGGCTGCTACAGCTCGTGTGGTGCTCCCTGAAGCCAGCAGAAATTGCCTCACAAGCCACACAACTGTCCTGGCTGGACACGGGCAAGGCATGAATGATGGTGACATGCCACTGCAGCATGTCCTATACAGCAAGGCTTAATGGGATATGCTAGAAATGCAGCCAAACTCTGGGCTGGTTGGGGCAGCGAGAGAAACAGATGCCCTCGGAGCACAGCAGTTAGCAATGGGATGCCTGTTTCTCACAAACGAGTCAAGGGCCATAACATCTTCCACTTGTGCCTCATTGCCAGGGCTTTGCAGTCACACAGAGAAGGAATAAAAAGAATGACGTTGAGCTCTGAAGGTCAGCTCGTGCTTTCTTCCTCACACTACTTGCAGGTCAGTGAGCAGGGCAGGCCATTGCACTTCAGCCAGAAGGCAAACGACTCCAAGGAGAGAAAAATAGGTGAAAATGATGTTAAGAGCTACATTTTGCAACCACTCTTTCCTCACAAGCTCTTCCTCTGGTAATTTCTAAACTCTCTAGTTCAGGGGTCCTCAAACTTTTTAAACAGGGGGCCAGTTCACTGTCCCTCAGACCGTTGGAGGGCCGGACTATAGTTTTAAAAAAACTATGAATAAATTCCTGTGCACACTGCACATATCTTATTTTGAAGTAAAAAGACAAACAGGCAAAAACACCCGCATGTGGCCCGCGGGGCCGTAGTTTGAGGACGCCTGCTGTAGTTAATAGTACCCCAGGGAGCATCTGAGGAGCCTCACTCAGCAAGGAGCCTTTGGATCTGGGGCATTTGTATTAAAAACAAATAAACTAAACCTCAGGCAATTTGTGAAAATGTAAAAATAAAAAAATAAAAAACACGTAAGTTAGCTGCAGATGATATAAACAAGAAGAAGGTTGTGGCAATTGCAAGTGGCCTCAGTGATGTGTGTCATCAAATCAGTCAACATTGATTGGGCACCCACTTTCTACGAGGCTGGGCACTGAGGAACTTGAAGATGGACAGGCTGATCTCTGTCTTCATGGAGCTCCTCATCTAGCAGGGAGGCTGATGAGTGTGTCAACAATTCTGGTACGAGGGCATAGGGAATGTGCCCAAATCGTCACAGTGATGTGGAGAAGGGGGAGATTACACATTACTAGAAGGATCAAGGTTTTAAAGGAAGAAAAGGATCTTAAGAAGTTCTGGATCTAGGCTTGATCTAGTTCTTGATCATTGGCCAATAGTCACAGACTTAAAGTGTGTGTGTATGTATGTGTGTATTTATGGACTCCTTTGCATTTTAGTTTTAGTGTCCTGCTTTGTAAAGTGGGTATAATACCAACTTCACAAGGTTGTGAGGATTAAATACAGTCTTTTTGGTGAAAGTGTGTTATTAATGGCAATATAAATATTATCTGCTACTGTTACACCAGGAAGTAAGAAGCTCAGGAAGCTCCCAGAGTGCTGCCTGCTACGGCCCCTCCCATCACATTAGGGTTGTTCATCAGGCAGGCCGTGTGCTGCGACGTAGCAGTAGTGCTGAATTTTAACAACATACCATTGAGGCCGGGCGCGGTGGCTCACGCCTGTAATCCTAGCACTCTGGGAGGCTAAGTCGGGCGGATCGGTCGAGGTCAGGAGTTCGAAACCAGCCTGAGCAACAGCGAGACCCCTGTCTCTACTATAAATAGAAAGAAATTAATTGGCCAACTAATATATATAGAAAAAATTAGCATGCCTGTAGTCCCAGCTACTCGGGAGGCTGAGGCAGCAGGATTGCTTGAGCCCAGGAGTTTGAGGTTGCTGTGAGATAGGCTGACATCACTCTAGCCTAGGCAACAAAGTGAGACCCTGTCTCAAAGAAAAACCACCACCAACAAAAAAACAACATACTATTGAATGTGGGCTTTATTATTCCCTGGTTTCCGTCTCTCTCATGTCTTAACGGGTTCTGATTGTAGGGAATATTAGGCAGGGACGTGTGTGTGTCTTAAGTCAATCATTTAAAATGTTAATGTAGTTCCAAAATTCCTTGAGGGGAAAAAAAAGTGTAGTTAAATCTTTAGTGTGACAGTGACAAAGGCAGTTCGTAAGGACACTTCAGACAGACAGTGCTTTACCCTGAAGTACTGGCTGTATATCCTAAAATCTTCAAGTGTCTGGAGAAGTGGTTTCCTTCTTAAAATGGATCATATCCTTCTCTGAGTGCAGGAATCTGACTAATTAGGGGAAATCGCCTTCCCTGGAGTAGTAATTTAGCACGGGGCATGTCACTATGGATAGAAGAGCATCCTCTAGATCCTCACTAGGAGGGAGCCCTCGGCTGAACGTAATGTTCCCTCTCTTAGGGAGAACACATCTCTTGAGAAGTGGAAATGCTTTTCAGGCAAAGAAACCACTGCTCCAAATTTTTCATAATTGGTTCAATAGTCAGTTTCAATTTCTGTGTGAAATGCTGGTGTGGACAAGATTTCCAGTATCATGGAAATCTATGGGCTGATGAATATAATAGATTGTGTGTGGAGGCAGTATTAAGTAAACATTGAGATTTAAAAAGGTACTGTATAATAGTCATGTATTTATGAAGGAAATTATAGGTAATCTGGGATTTGCTTTAAAAATAACCCAGCTGGCTGGGAACAGGGGTTGGGTAGAGATGAAAGAGAATTCGACATGTGTAGATAATTACTGACACTGGGTGATGGGCCTGGGGCAGGAGGTGAGGTGGGGTTCATTATACTATTTTCTCAACTTTTGTAAATGTTAAAAAATTTCCATATAAAAAGTTAACCATAAAACCCCCAACAGGCTAGGCGTGGTGGCTCACACCTATAATCCTAGCACTCTGGGAGGCCGAGGCAGGAGGGTAGCTCGAGGTCAGGAGTTGGAAACCAGCCTGAACAAGGGCGAGACCCATCTCCCCTAAAAATACAAAGAAATTAATTGGCCAACTAAAAATATATAGAAAAAATTAGCCGGGCATGGTGGCGCATGCCTGTAGTCCCAGCTACTCTGGAGGCTGAGGCAGAAGGATTGTTTGAGCCCAGGAGTTTGAAGTTATTGTGAGCTAGGCTGACGCCCCTGCACTGTAGCCCCGGGAACAGAGAGAGACTCTGTCTCAAAAAAAAAAAAAAAAAACCAAACAAACAAAACCATCCCTAACAGTGTGACTTTTTCATTGAAATAAATGTTTTTAAAAATTAATACTTCATAGGAGTTATATAATGAAATATAAAATATAGCTAACATTATTGGTGTTTACTATGTGCTAGTAATATATTACTATGTACATATATAACATATAATTTTATGTGTACATATATTTAAAACACACACATATACATCTATATGGTGCATCAATTCACTTAATTCCTGTCCACAACTGGTGACGTAAGTTCTAAGTATTAATAAATCATCTGCATTTGCAGATGAGACAATGGGGTTACACGGGGTTAAATAACGCGCCAAGGTCATTAAGCAGGATTTGAACTCGGCCATTTGGACTCCAGAACTCACGCTCCTTCTTAAACAGCTGCCCGTCTCCACGCTGCTCTGTACTATCTCGCCCACGATTTTCCCCGTCACAGTTTATTTTTTTATTTTTGAATTGATTTGGGGAGTGGGGGAACTATTTTAAAAAGGCTGTCCAGCAATTTTGCAGAAGCCGCGTGTGCACGTCGGCCCCGGGGTCGGGCCTTCTGGGCACGGAGCTGGGGTGCCAGCGCCCCCGCGGTGAGGGCGGACGCGTCTGCTCCGGTGACGGACACCCTCCGTCCTCCGTCCTCCGCCCGGCCGCCCCTGACCGGCGCGCGGGCAGCCGCGTGGCGCCACCTAGTGGCCGGGAGCCGCGTAGGCGGGTTCTGAGCAGCGCGTGCCCGGGCCTGGGCGGCGGGGACGCGGCCTGGGCGGTGGGGCCTGAGACCACCTGCGCCCTGCTCGGGCGTCGTCGCTCCCGCAGGGCCCGCGCGCTCCTGCTCGTTTGTCCTGCGCTCCGCCCGCGGGCCCGGCCCTCCCGCGGGCCCCAGCACACAGGGCTTGTCTGGTCCTCACCTTTGACCTTTGACCTTTGCCCGGGGCTCTTCGTGGCCCCCTCGCAGGGCTGCCTGCTCCTGCCGCAGCTCCACCTTTGACCAGACGAATTAACTTGAGAAGGGGGTGCTTTTGCTTAAGGACTTTTGAACTCTTCAACATTTCCAAGTACTGAAAAGCATCTATGTACATAGGTATATGGATATACCGTTGTATGCGCAGCTCTTTCCAGAAAGGGTATGAAAGCTGGACTGTTGTATTTTCCTCACGACAGCCGTCCTAGGCTTGGGAAGAGCACAGCGATGGCTCCCAGCGCCAGTCCTGCGGGGTAGGCCAGGCAGGACTCCCCGAGCGCGTGGCCGGGCATCGTGGGCAGGGCCTTGAGGACCTTCTCCGCAAGGTCTGAGACTCTCTGAAGCCCGCAGACCGGCCCTTCTCGCCTGTGCTGGAGGAAGATGGGACAACTGTAGAGACCGAGGAGTATTTTGGGGCCCTGGCAGGGGGCACAGTGTTCATGATGCTCTGGAAGCTGTGGTCCCCCATCAGAGCAAGGGGCTGGTACCAGCTTTCCCTCTCCCATAAACATGCCAAGAAGATCAGGGAGGCCTCGGGAACTTTCTACCTGTACCAGGTGAACCTGCAGGACTGGATTTGTTACCTGAACGTGAAGGCAACTCTCCACCATAAGGGCTCCCTTTCCTGCGGTCTGCACTGCTGTGGGCTGGGCATACCTGAAGGCAGCTCCTTGCTGGGTTCTTCAGCATGTGAGCCACCTGCCATGTGCTGCTCTGCACCTCCTGTCATTACAGCAGGTCCTTGGTGCCACACAGGGCCGCTCCTCCAAGGCAAGGCCTCGTTCTTCATCCAGACTTGTCTGAAGATGCTGCAACAAAGGCTCAAGTCCATGGGCTCCTTCCCTGGCCAAGGGTGAGACTGGCCGTCTAGTTTGCTTTGTGAATCCTGTGTGCTTGTGCTTGTGGACACACCTTTCCGTGAAGAGGCCAGGCTCTATCTGAGGGGTGAGGTCATTCAGTATGTCACCCAATTAAGGAGGAAGACTATTTCCCAAATTTGCATCTGAGATCTGAACAGGAGAAGTTGGGCAAGCTACACAGTGGATGGTCTCACTTTGTCTAGAGTTTAGGATATCAACATTGCCCATGAGGGAACTGTGGGGAGCTGGGCTGGAGGATATTGCCCTCCATGTAGGAATGAGGAAGCCAAGGAGGATGCCTGTAGACTTGTGCCAGATCCTTTGGGTAAGTGTATTGGTCTTTCAGATAGTGAGTGAGGTGGGTTAGGGTCTGTGGACTCTGGGGACAAATTAGCTATGTTGGAGCCAACCTCCATGCTGGAAAAGCTACTTGGGCTTAACAGAGCCAAGAGAAAACCAATGGACCAGGAAAGGGGTGATGTCCATGCTTAGACTATGCTATGCTCTGATGTTTGTGTCACCCCCAGATTCACATGTCAACATTCTAACCTCCAAGGTGATGGTATTAGGAGGTGGGGCCTTTGGGTGGTGATTAGGTCATGAGGGCAGAGCCTTCATCAATGGGATTAGTATCCTTATAACAGAGACCCCAAAAGGTCCCTTGCCTTTTCTGCTATACAGGAAGAGGTCTATCTATGAAGAAGCTGGTCTTCACTAGACACTGAATCTGCTGGTGCCTTGATCTTGGACTTCCCATCCCCCCAGAACAGTGAGTAACAAATTTCTGTTGTTTATAAGCCACCTAGTTTATGATATTTTGTTGTAGCAGCCCAAATGGACTAAGGGTACCATGGTAACAGTAGCTGCAGCCCCTGACTACTTGTGTGGTGTTGACTTGGTAACTAAAGTGACAGAACTTAAAGGTTAGTGATAGGGACAGTTCTCTTTTCAATATTTTGCCTATGACTATATCTATGAATAATCACATGTTCTAGAAACTCCAATATGCTCACATTCACGTCCCTCCCACACCCCCCCAGAAGGCCTGTTGTTTTTGGAGACAGCATAGAAATGTTTTGTCAATCATATCCTGATTTGTGTTGCAAGAAATATGGGCAAGATGCTATGATTCCATCCAGCATTGAAGATCTGCAACTCCACATTTATCAGATGAGATTAAGCGATCATTTTAGATCTCCTAGTGCAGTGGTAGCAGAATGGGAGCTAGACCCAAGGCCCTGACTTCTCTCTGGATGTTATTTGAGACTCTTATGAATCCTGGCTCAAATGGTGCCGGCCTCTGTGATGAAATATAAGACCCGTCTCTTGGTCTAGAGCAAACTTCCCCTGTTTACCTCTGTCTGCCATATTAATCCTCCCCTCCCCTGAACACATGGTGCTGACTTTATCCGTGAGTGAGGGATGCCCTGCACAGTATGAGATGAGACAGTTCTCTTCTGGGTTGAGCTGGTGTTTTTCTGGAGATGAGCTCTGTCCTTTGGCAAGGACAAGCCCTGGTGTATGCTAATGTCCCTATGCTGGTTGTGTATTTGGAGAGTCTGCTATTACCTTAGTAAGTCCTGAGGGCAAGGAGCAGGGGCTCATTACTCTGAATCTCCAGGCAGCTATTTAATACTAGGGTGTTTCGCCCTGTGGGCATTTGATAGATATTTGCTGCATGCGTCTCTTCTTCTCCCACATAAAATCTCAAGATTCCATCCTTCTGCCGGTGCTCCCTTGTAACTGCTTCTGCAGGCTCAGCTTCAGAGATAAGGCTTCAGAAGAGGAATGTGTCTTCCCACATACTGCTCTGTTTTAAACTTAAAAACAGATTTGATGTGAGTACCTGGATACCATGGTGATAAGTGCCATAGAAATAGAGCAGGGAAGTGAGACAGAGGAAGGCCGGTCCCAGAACATCAGGGGCCTGGAAGCAGTGTTTGGTGACACGGATGCTTACTTTAAGCTAGCGATATTATTGATCACGTCCTCTCTGCACAGCCTCTCTTCCCCAGAACAAAAAAGCTTTCTGCTTCGTTGTGTACCGTCCTCTTGGGGTCTCATTCAGCGTGTAAAACTATACATCATCATCACTACTTCTTTCACGTGTGGGCCGCTTGCCACTGTTTAATGCACATTTGCACATATTACCTCCCTCATTCAATCCTATGTCAGAGCACATCGTCCTCATTCCTATGTTTCTGATGAATTTGGGCTTCAGAGACTGACGTGTCCAAAGTCACGTGCAAGTGAGTGGCCAGAGCTAAACTGCAGCTGCCCGTTTCCTTGACTAGGTCTCCTTACGCAGCAGTCGTGGGAATTGCAGGGGGCTGGACATATGCACCCAGTGCATTGTGGGCAGTGTCATTCAGGTTGGAATGAGCTGTGCGGAAACAGCTGGCGCTTCTGCATGAAGCCCACAGGAAAACGGGGTTGGCTGCCCAAGAATTTTGCTAATTTTGTCTTGAGACAAAGAAAAACATAAGCCATAAATGTACACTCCTTTCCAGACTGACAGCTATTCCAAACAGCTCCTTGCCAGCACAAGTGGACTCTAGTGTCCTCAGCTTTGCCTGTCTGTGCTATGCCAAACACCGGTCCTGGGAACGGCTGCACAGCGGTCTCTACCCTTTGCAAAACATCTTGGGTCGGACTGCGCTCCGACTGGGCCAAATGCAACATGAGATGGAATCTCGGGTGTGTGCGGGCATGTTCCCGCCTCATTTCTATGGCCACTCCTCATGCACGTCCCACTGCCCTCAAAGGTGCCGCGCTGCAGGGGGACAAAGATGATGGGAATGGCAGCTCAGTGTGATGAGCGCGCCCTCGGGTGTGTGGGACAAAGGGTGAAGAAGGGCATCACCGCGGGACCAGGGGATGAATGCAGCTTCCTGGAGGGGGTGGTGCTGAGGTCTTTTTGCATATAGCCTGGGGGGCAGACTGTGCTCCCCACTCCTCAGGCCCCGGGGTCCCCACCCGGGGTCGGTCAGGAGAGGGCCCATCGCTGCAGGGGGGTGGGGAAGTAACGCTCTGTTGCGTTCTCTATCCCCGCCAGCACACGCACTATTTAAAAGTGCAAAAATAATTCTAGATGGCTTATTGAAGAATCCCAATAAACTTTATTTCTCTTGGAAAACTAAAGGGAGCAATATACAGGGCTGGTAAATTTATTCTAAAATTTAAATGCTAAAAAACCTGATTTATTGTATTCAATAAACATACTGTGCTTCATGTGCGTCAGTCACTTATAAGCACTTTCTCTGTCTTCAGCTTAGTTATTCCTCACAACTCTATAAGGTAGGTATTCTTTTCACCCTTCTCCCTTTTGAAGATGGGGAAACTGAGGCATGGGGAGGCCAAGTAACTGGCCCAAGGCCATAGAGCAGGAGATAGGAGAGCTGCAATCCAAATCCAGCTGCCTGGCTCTAGAGCCTGTGACACATTCTGCCTCTGGTGGTTTGATTGTTGCATGCCAAGGTTTTTCCACTTCAATCAACTTGATCAAAGAATATTTGTTATAGGGTCATTCCTTGCTTGCACCTTCTGAAAAATTCCCTGTTGACTCAGGTGTTCCATGTAGAACTTAGTATCCTAGAGCCCTAGGAAAGTCTACAAGGGGTTAGTGACCACTTAGCTTCTGTGCTGGATGCCTGGGAACTTTGCTTAAATGCACACTTAAAAAAAAACCACACACAACTAAAAATAAATAAATACACCATAGGCATAAGGGGAATAAAAAACATCCCTGAGAAAGAATTTAAGAGAACAAAAACAAAACATAACTACAATACTCAATAAAAATAAACCATGATAATACATGATAATAAGTTATAACCATGATAATAAACCCTAATATCATCTATTTCAAAACTCTCTTTTCACAGTTGCATTTGGTCATTGGTCTCTAAAGTCTTTTCTCGAGATTTCTTTTTTCTTTCTTTTTTTTTTTTGGAGACAAGAGTCTATCTCTGTCACCTGGGTTAGAGTGCCATGGTGTCAGCCTAGCTCACAGCAACCTCAAACTTCTGGGCTCAGGCGATCCTCCTGCCTCAACCTCCTCTGCCTCAGCCTTCCGAGTAGCTGGGACTACAGGCATGCGCCACCATGCCTGGCTAATTTTTTTCTATATATATTTTTAGTTGTCCAGCTAATTTCTTTCTATTTATAGTAGAGATGGGGTCTCACTCTTGCTCAGGCTGGTCTTGAACTCTTAAGTCTTTTCTAATCCATAAAATAATGTCTTCCTTTTGATTTTTGTACTTTTTATTTATTGAAAATCTGCGCCTTTGTCCCGTAGAATGACTAGAAAGACTAACAAATGGCTTAAGATTTCTTTGTGATTCTCTTTGTCCCTGAGCTCTTTCCCACTGGGGATGTTCAGTCAAAGTACTGTGTTTTAAAGTCACTGGAAAGTTTTCTTCTCCATGTGATTATGAAATCAGCTTGATATATTATTAGCTTCATTTGGCTCAGTTTGTTTTTGATAAAAGCGAGTTGCCTTTTTAAAATACGGTTTTGTTTTTCAATACTCTAAGATATTTACATGGCTGAAAGTAAAATTATAAAAAAGAGCTAAACAGAGAAGTTTAGCTTTCATGTCTGCCTCCTTCCCCATTCAACTGTCATCCTCTTTCTCATCTTAGAGATAATATTTTATTAGTTTTGCCCCCATTGTTGTTTATATGTACGTATACGGATATTCCTCCTCCCCTTGTAACAAAAAAAGCTAGCACACTGTATTTACTCTTCTGACCTTGTATTTCTCACTTACCAATCGACTCTGGAGGCCAATCTTATTCCTTTTATAGCTGCACGGCAATTCATTGTGTGCATACTTCATAATTTATTCAACCAGACCCCTCCTGACAGACATTTGAGTTGTTTTCAGTCTTTGCTATTACAAATGGTGCTGCAATGAATAACCTTGAGCACATGCCATTTCACAATTGTGGTAGTTATATTTGGGAAAGACTCCAGAACTGTGGTTGCTGGGTCAAAGGGAAAAGGCACGTGTAATTTTGCTGGACATTATGAAATCCTCTTCCATAGAGATTGTACTACTGTGAATTCCCAACAGCAATGTAGGAGAATGACTATTTCTCCAGAGCCTTACCAATAGAGTACATTGTCAAACTCAAAGAGGATTTTTGCCTCTCTGAAAGATAAGAAATGACATTTTAGTATATGGTACTTTAAATTTGCAATTCTCTTATGAGCAATGATGAATATATTTTCAATCATTTCATTTGCTTTTCCGTTTCTATGAAATCATTCTGTTTCTATGAAATCATTCAATCATTTCATTTGCTTTTCTGTTCATATATTTGCCCATTTTTCTATCAGGTTATTGGCCTTTTTCTCCTGAGAAGTTCTTTATTAAGATTATTAAGATCATTAAGGGAGTTTTTTATTAAACCTTTTGTCTGTGATACAATTTGCAATTATTTCTCCCAGCATTTCATTTGCCTTTTGATTTTGCTTGGGATGTTTTTATATTGCCATGGAGCCAAGTTTGTTACTCTTTTATTTTATGAGTTATGGATTTTATTAATTATAATTAGGAAAGATTTTGCCTTTCCTACGTTATATCACTAATTTTTTACATTATTTGTATGGTTTCATTTTTACATTTAGATCTTTGATCCATTTGAAATTATCCTGGAGCTTAATGTGAGGAATAGATCTAATTTTATCTTTTCCATATGGCTATCAAATTGTATAGTATGTGAATTGTATCTCAATAAAGCTATTTACACACACACACAATCACACACACATTTGGAAGGATATATCCTAAAACTTAAGCACTGGTTGACCTTGGATGGCTGGATGGTAGGATTATCAGTGTTTTCCATTTTCTGGTCTTTTTTTTTTTGAGACAGAGTTTCACTCTGTCACCCTGAGTAACAGAATGCAGTGGTATCATCATAGCTATAGCTCACTGCAACCTCAAACTCCTGGGCTTAGGTTATCCTCCTGCCTTAGCCTCCTGAGTAGCTGGGACAATAGGCATGTGCCACCATGCCTGTCTAATCATTTTCTTTCTTTCTTTTTTTTTTTTTTGTTCATATAAACAGGTAAGCGCTGTGAACATTTATTTCTGAGAGGATATAGTGCAGGCCCACTAAAAAAATGTTCTTAAACAAGTTTGTCCATAATTCATACCTTGGCAGTCCAAGTACTCAAGTGTCTGCTTGTTGAACTGTGTGTGCTATGTGCTGGGGGAATATACAAAAGCATGATCATTGGGACAGACTCATCTAAAAAGTTCAAGTCAGCTCGCCATGAGGGGAGTGGAGGTCACGGGGAAAGCCAAACAGGAAGTGCAGACAGAGAGGCGAGGAATTCACGGGAGGGAGAGATCTCTGTGAGCTGGATAACCTAGAAGGCTTCAGGGAGGAAGCATCCTCCAGTTTGTCCTTGAAGGATGAATAGGATTTAGACCAATGGTGCAAACAGAGGTGCAAAGAACTGCAGGACAGTGTTGTGAGTAGTGGTGAATGGGAACCCCTGAGGGCATTTGAGGGACCAGGTAGGCAAGGCGGGTCAAAGAGGATAAGCCCTGAGCAACTGATGCTGCTCTCTGTGACTGGGGCACAAAGCCGTCTGCTCCTGGAGGTGAGGTTGTCCTCAGTCGCAAGGGGCAGAGAGCCTCTCAGAGGATCCGGTTACAAACAAAGCCCCTCCCCAGGGAGCTCATTTCTGGGGGTGAACTGCTAGCGGATGTCCACAGGCAAAGAGATTGTCGAGCTTTGGATTTGCTTTTGCTTTTAATCATTCCGTCCTTGGCTGGCACCCATGGTCTGAGGACCCTTGAGCCTGCTGTGAGACACAGCCAGCCCTCCACAGATGAGAACACAACAGCCTGGCAGGGCCATGGGCGCAAACACACACCTAGGCTTGGATGGACTTCTGCTTAGAAGGTCTTCTAGGCATAAACCTTCCTCCTCCTCCTCCAAGCAGTCAGAATAAGCAATGGTGTTTACATCGGGCAAGGAAGGGTGTCATGGGAAGGGGCAGGCAAGTCTAACAGCCAAAACCAGCCACCTGACCCCCTCTTGTATACCAGAGCCTCGTTTCTTTGGGTATTAAAGTAAAAAAAAAAGGCCCCCAAATTTTCAGCTAATCTTTTGGATTTTGTGTGTGCATATTTGGTGGGGATAGGAGCTTCTGCAGCTCTCCCTCTGCTGTGACCACCTGTAGGCCCCACGTCCATGCCTTTTCCTCTGGGCTGCCCCTGGATTGCCAAGTATCCCCCTTTGCTTTATGTTCTCCCACTTCAGGGCAGGGTGATGCTACAGAATCACCCCCCAGAGGAAGTTCTTTAATTCCTGAGATAATCCATCTCTGTTTTTTAGCAACTCCCACTTGTGTCTAACCTAAGGCTCTCATGCTGCAGAAATAGAGAATGCCTGAATGCCACCTTTCCCCCGTAATTACAGACTCTGCTGCCATTCCCCGTTAGACGGCTACCTGGTGGGATGGGCAGAGCATGGGCTCTCAAGCCAGGTGGAATCATGGCTCTGTCGCTGTCTGCTCTGCTGAGTGACCTCAGGCAAGTGACTCATTTCTGAGCCTATTTCTACACCTTCACATGGTTGCAGTGAGGATGAAACAACACAAGCAAAGTGCCTGGCTCGTGGGCAGAATGCTGCAAAAATTAATTTCTTTGATATGTTCAAAAGCCTCTTTTGGTGTGGCCTTATAACCTTACCCATCCTGTTTTCCAATACTTTCAACAGTCTCCTTCTTTGTGTACATCACTGTCCAGAAAGGCGCTGAGCTTACCCAGAAGCCTCTCTTGAGCCTGCACAATGGAAATATTCCTTTCCAGGTGAGGTTTCTATACTAGGAACTGACAGCCAGGCCCAAGGAGTCTGCTCCGGGGGAGAGAGAATCCCCTAGACAGATAGGTGCCTGCAGAACAGGAAGGGACAGATGCAGCCGTGTTTACAATCTTGTCCTCAGTGACCTGACACCAGTCTCCATGGGAATTAGCAGGAGGCACCTCAAATTTCAGGGTACACATTTCTATCTGAGGTTGAGCTGCCTCTCATCTGTCTCCATGGACCTGCACCACATCCTCCCAGAAATAAGTGACCCAGCTTCCTTGTGGAATGACCTATGCAGAAGGTATGCCTTCCTGGGCACAGGAAGAGAACTGGGACAGTGCGTAAGGGACAGGAGAGGCTCTTGTGAATTAAAGAGGGCACACAGGACTGGCCAGGAGCCAAGTCATTAATGTCACTGCTGATTTCCTTTGGGAGCAGGCGGGAGCTGTCTTTCTCTCACCTTTAGCCCTCTCTTTTGCACCCCATAACCCCTTTGATAATCAAGATGGCAGTACGCGAAAGTAGGTACCTGTGCCTCCCATAACCTTATTTCCGTGTCTCCTACCTCCTCAGACCCTAGTCTTCAGGCTGTCTCCCTGTCTCATTTTAGGACCTGGGCTACTTTGCATCTCACTGCCTCAGCTCCAGAGTGTTGACAAACTAATTTAATTAATGTTTCCAAGCTAAATGAGAGAAGACCAAAGGTATTCCAGGTTCCACGTTGAGTTCCCTATGTAGGTCTAGACACATCATCCCTAACTTTGTGAATCTGATGCTGGAAATTTCTCACAAAAAGGGAGGTGGTTTGGGGCCAATGGGTCATTCAAGTACTCTCATATTATATCAGATAAGACAGTTCTCCATAAATTGAAAACAAAATTAGGAGATGACCCTCATGCTCATAAGCAGCAAACTGAATGCTATGCACCAGTTATCAGGATCGGTACTGTAATCAAGTGTGGCACAGGAAAGGAAGGTTATCCGATGCCTAGTGATATTTTATGCTTCCTTTCAGCCCCTATTACAATTAGCCATTGAGGAAGAGTATCTTTCAATTTGATTTTTCTATGATAATGTGTAGCTTCTGATAAGTCATAGTTTCTTTTTCCAGTATATTAAGTAGTGGTCTTCAAAGTGTCTTCCTGGAACCAGCGGCGTCAGCATCACCTGGGAACTGGATAGAGGGGCAAACTCTCCGGCCCCAACCCCCAGACCTACTGAATCAGAAACCTAGGAGGTGAGGCCTGGCCGGTGGCTGTGTTAGAATAAACTCTCCAGGTGGCTGTGATGCACTCTCAAGTTTGAGAATCACTGGTGTAGACAACTAAACAGTTAATAGCCTATTAACCAATTAATAGTCTGTTAACCAATTAATAGTCTATTATCTGCTTTAGCTCTGAGCCCTGGCCTTCTCCTTTTTAGGAGGCCTCCCAGAGAAAATTAAATTCTTGTTAATCTCATTTCTTTCTCTAATTAATTTGCCTTGGTTTTGCCTGGAGTAGCAAGCTGAGGTGGGGAAGAGGCAACCAGCTTTAGGAACAGTGAGAGATGCAGAGAGAAGCCCTGAGAGGAACCTCTTTGGCCCAACTGCAAGCAGATGGCACACCTGGGATTAAGTCCTGAGTTTAACCTGACCCAAAGGGGGCGGGGGGGTGGGGGGGGGGGGGGTTGGGAACAGGCAGCCATGAGAGCTGCCGGGCCCCATTGTCCCAGGAACAGCTTCCTTGCCTGCTCTACCTGTCCTCATTCATCAATGGGATGAGCAGAACCATAGGAACATCTATCGGTGTGTAGTCCATTTTAAAGTAGATCAGAGACAAGACCCATCATCGTAGGGTCTTACAGCCTTTTCCTTGACTAAGGGGTGATAAACTAGATGGAAAAAGTTGGAGTAATTTCTGCCAAAAGGAGGTGTTCAGAATCATTATGGCTCCCGTGGACCGAGTGCTGCTTGCTATCTGTGTGGCCGCACCAGCTGAAGAAGCCTGGAAGATACCAGCAACCCCGCTATATTAGCTACTCACAACTCTTTGAGGCGGATACCGTTATTAGCGTATTTATAGATGGGGAGACTAATGCTCCAATCAGTTGAGTGAACTGCCTGTTAAAAAGGGGCAGAACTGGTGCTTAAACTGAGTAGCCTCAAAAGCCCATGTGACTCACCACCGAGCTGGGCTCCCTCCATGGGTCAGGGGGCCACCAGCATCCTTTATTAGTTTCCTGTGAAATCTCAGCTTTTCTGGTCCCTGTCCTCATTCTTTATGTTCTTGCCCCTCTCCTGTTCAATCTCCCTCTTCTCCCTTAGTTTCCCGGCAGCCCTCCCTCCATCCCAACTGTGGTTTGTTTTCAGAGGTCTCCATGGGCTGCCCTTACCCAAACCATCCATTATAACTCTAAAAAATAATCAGAAACAGAAATTTTCATTTGGAAGATTTCTCTTGGCGTTAAAAAACAATAGATTCTGAATAACATTGCTTCACTGAGTGAAGGACTAGCAAGCGGGCCTTTCTTGAATGTCGATGGTGTTGGGCTGGGGTGGATACGAGAATTACACCAGTGGTTTGTGGAGCCCCCGAGCAGCAACTCCTCAGTGGGTTTGGAGGAGTGGGCCACAGCCCCCGAGGGGTTGCGTCCGAATCTGAGCTTAGCTTTTCCAACTGTTCTCTCCTCCTTTGATTCTGAATCCCTTGGAGTAGGCACCAGGAAATTGGTCTTTTTAAGAGGTCCCCAGAAATACTTAAGGTTAGGCCAGTTTGGGAAATGCCAGCTCGAAGGAGTAAACCATTGGTTCTCTCATTCTCTTGACTTCCGCATCACCTATCTCAGAAGCTCCCCCAGGACATCCTGCGGCTTGGGGTCCCAGGACCAAAATTTGAGAAAACTGCTCCAGAGCAGATGTCCTCAAACATGAGCATGCACTAGAATCCCCCCAAAGGCTCGTTCGAACCCAGAGTGTGGGCTCCACTCCCGGAGTTTCTGATCCAGTTAGTCTGGGATGAGATTGGGCGATTTGTATTTCTAGTAGGTCCCCATGTGATGCTGGTGCTGTTGTTCCAGGAACCACAGTTTGAGAACTCCTGGACTAGATCATTCTGTTGCATTAAAGCAGGCATCCTCAAACTATGGCCCTCAGGCCACATGCGGCCTGCCGAGGACATTTATCTGGCCCGCCGGGTGTTTTTGCGCCGCTGCCAGTCCTACTTAGTAGCCGACTCGTCCCGGGCCCACAGTGCGCATGCGTGGAATGTGCGCCGCACTCTCCAACGGCCCTCCAACGGTCTGAGGGACAGTGAACTGGCCCCCTGTTTAAAAAGTTTGAGGACCCCTGCATTAAAGAGCAGACTGGCCCTCAGCCCCAGACCAGAGACAGTGATAACACCTGACATGCCCGGGCTTCCTCATAAATTGCCAGCTTCCTTAATTAGCGCTGATAGCTCTGTTCTTGCGATGCACAGTGGGTCTTCTATTTACTGTTTAAACTAGGTGTTGGGGAAACTTAGGTTCTAGGATTCCTGCTTACTGCCCGCATGCTGACTTTGTGAACGACTACAGTGAAGTCATTTACCTCTCTCTGGCCTGATTTATCCCTCATTTGTCAAATGAAGTATCTTGAGAAGATAAAATGAGAGAACAAATTTGAACACATTCAGGAAAAGTTTGAAGTTCAAGATACAAATAGTGGCCATTGCCCTCAGTCTCTGAGTGGGGAGGTGAGGAATGTGGTTCCTGGGTCTTGGTCACTAACTTAGGGGAGATGTGGGGCCAGTGGTCAGGCCTCCTTTTCTTCATCTACAAAATTCAGGCATTGGCCCAACTGTCCCAAATGTTACTTGCAGCTGGAAGATCCCAGGATTTTAATCCTGACCCAGAACCTGAGATTGGCTTCATTTTTATGTCCGTTTCTACAGAGTTCTGTTTCTACTCTTCTTGAGATTGTCATCTAAGTTCAGGGCACCAAATATTCCATTGAAAATGTCTAAGATGCTTGGAGCAAGTGGGAAGAAAAAGTGTGAGGGTCATTGAGCACAAAACAAGGCCAAGGAGAAACAAGAAGAAAGCAAAATGTGGGCTACGGCCCTCTGCAGAGTGGCCCGGCTTATGAACGTGTTCTCTTTGAAGCCTGCCAGAGAAGAGGCATCACTGTGTCTCATGAAATCAGATCTGTAACTTGAGAAAAGATGAAATTGCTTAACTAGCCCGACTCATGTCAGTTTTTATCTGGGAAGAGACAAAACCATCCCTTTGAGTAAGAGAAGTATAGCAGTCCTTATCTGTCTAACTCCTATACTCTCTGTAAAGAAAAAGAAAGAAAGATAAAAGAAAAGGCAGCCCCTAAACCCTACCACTATTTTTTAAAAAAATTATTAAAAAATCCAGTGAACTAATTTTGGAAGTAGGTGTGCAAACTTATTTTACTAATGAGCTGTGTCATCATAGTAGGTTTTGGAGTCCAAACTGCTCTAAGTCATGGGATTTCTGCAGCCCTTGTTTTCTCTTTTGCATATTTCTCTTTTAAAAAAAATTTTTAAAAATACAATTTATATTTTAGAGCAGTTTTAGGTCCATAAGAAAATTAACTGGAAGGTACAGAGATATCGCATATACTCCCTACCTCCTCCCAGGCATAGCCTCCTCTATTATCAACGTCCCTCACTAGAGTGGAACGTTTGTCATAACTGATGAACCTGCATCGACACATCGTTATCACCCAAAGCCCGTAGTTTACATTGGAACTCACTGTTGGTGGTGTGCCTTCTATGGCTTTGGACAAATTTATAATCGTGTGTATCTGCCATTGTAGCATCATACAGAGTGGCCTTCCTGCCCTAAGAATCCTGTGTGCTCCTTCATCCCTCCCACCACCGTAACCCCTGGCAACCCTCATCTTTTTACCACCTCCATGGTTTTGCCTTTTCCAGAATGCCATATAGTTTGAATCATACAGTAAATAGCCTGTTCGGATTGGTTTCTTTCACTTAGTAATATGCATTTAAGTTTTCTCTATGTGTCTTTTCATGGCTTGATAGCTCATTTCTTTTTAATGCTGAATAATATTCTACCGTCTGGATGTACCACAGTATATACATTCACATACTGAAGAACATCTTGGTTGCTTCCAAGTTTTGGCAATTATGAATAAAGTTGCTAACAACATGCATGTGCAGGCTTTCAACTCTTTTGGGTTAAAACCAAGGATTTAATTACTGCATTGTATGGTAACAGTATGTTTACTTTTATTAGGAATTGTGAGACTGTCTTCCAAAGTGGCTGTACCATTTTGCATTACCACCGGCAATAAATGAGAGTTCTTTTGCTTCACCTCTTGCCAGCATTTGGTGTTGTCAGTGTTCTAGATTTTGGCCATTCTGATAGGTGGATAGCGCTATCTCACTGTTGTTTTAATTTGCATTTCCCTGATGCCATGTGATGTGGAGCATCTTTTCATATGCTTATTTGCCATCTGTATATCTTCTGTGGTGAAGTGTCTATTAAGATCTTGGCCCACTTGAAAAAAAATTTTTTTTTGAGACAGAGTCTCACTCTGTTGCCCCGGATAGAGTGCCGTGACGTCAGCCCAGCTCACAGCAACCTCAAACTCCTGGGCTCAAGCAATCCTGCTGCCTCAGCCTCCCAAGTCGATGGGACTACAGACATGTGCCACCATGCCCAGCTGATTTTTTCTATTTTTGGTAGAGATGGGGTCTCACTCTTGCTCAGGCTGGTCTTGAACTCCAAGCTCAATAATCCGCCCACCTTGGCCTCCCAGAGTGCTAAGATTAGAGGTGTGAGCCACTGCTTCTGGCCTTGGCCCACTTTTTTTTTTTTTTTTTTGAGACAGAGTCTCGCTTTGTTGCCCAGGCTGGAGTGAGTGCCATGGTGTCAGCCTAGCTCACAGCAACCTCAAACTCCTGGGCTCAAGCAATCCTTCTGCCTCAGCCTCCTGAGTAGCTGGGACTACAGGCATGTGCCACTATGCCCGGCTAATTTTTTCTATATATATTAGTTGGCCAATTAATTTCTTTTCTATTTATAGTAGAGATGGGGTCTGGCTCTTGCTCAGGCTGGTTTCAAACTCCCGACCTCAAGCAATCCGCCCGCCTCGGCCTCCCAGAGTGCTAGGATTACAGGTGTGAGCCACCGCGCCCGGCCTTGGCCCACTTTTTAATTGGTTGTTTTCTTATTGTTAGGTTTTTTGTTTTTTTTTTTTTTGAGTCAG
>VSMD01120804.1:29452-39732 GCA_008750895.1 Mirza zaza
TTCTTTTTTTTTTTTTTTTTTTTTTTTTTGAGTCAGAGTCTCACTCTGTTGCCCAGGCTAGAGTGAGTGCCGTGGCATTAGCCTAGATCACAGCAACCTCAAACTCCTGGGCTCAAGCAATCCTACTGCCTCAGCCTCCCGAGTAGCTGGGACTACAGGCATGCACCACCATGCCCGGCTAATTTTTTCTATATATATTAGTTGGCCAATTAATTTCTTTCTATTTATAGTAGAGATAGGTTCTCGCTCTTGCTCTGGCTGGTTTCGAACTCCTGACCTTGAGCAATCCGCCTGCCTAGGCCTCCCAGAGTGCTAGGATTACAGGCGTGAGCCACTGTGCCAGGCCATGTCTTCACTTTTTGAATGTGGATGTCCAGTTGTCCCAGTGCCATTTTTTAAAAATATTGTCTTTTCCCCTTTGTATTGCCTTTGCCCTTTTGGTCAAAGATCAATTGACTATATTTATGTGGGTCTATTTCTGGGCTCTCTGTTCTGTTCCATTGATCTATTTGTCTGTTCTTTTGCCAATACCATACTATCTTGATTGCTATAATTTTATAGTAAGTCTTGAAGTCAGATAGTTTCAGTCTTCCAACTTTGTTCTTATTCAATATTGTGTATCATACTATTTTTAAGAAACTTTCAGAAAAAAATCTGCCCTCTTTTCCAACCCTTGCCATCACTCTCACACTGTGCTCTAACTCAGCCTCTGTCTCTTACTTTTCTTATTCACTGGGTGATCTTAGCTGTTCTCTGTTTTGGTGAAGGAAAGAATCCTCATTGTATAATTATGCCGACTTAGAGCTTATCCTGACCACAGTGGAGCCTCCAGGACGGAAATGAACATAGAGCAAAGGGAATCAGGTATCCCAGCAGAAGATGAGTGAGTGAGCACGGATCCCTCTCTCTCTCCACAGGGCTGTCTATTTCACAAGGCCCTGAGCCTCATAGCCAACCTGGGATAAAGGCAGGGCTGATAGCAGAATCCCAATTTCCCCAGGAAGAGAACTCTGGCTCTGAGAGGTCAAATGAATTTCCCATAGTCCTTTGGACAGGACTGTTAGGTGTCTGGCTTGAATTCAGTGGTCTTTTATCTTTTATTGGAAGGTTAAGAGAACCAGAGTCTCTTTCTGTGTAAATCCAAGAAGGACCTGATCATCATCTCCTCAGTGAAAGGAGAAACCCTGGCTTGCACTCAGGGTGGAGGCAGGTAAAACAAAGGATTCTCATCTGGAACTAGCACAGAGCTCCTGTGTGCACAGAGCTCTATGTGTCTTCAGGCACATAGAATTCACGAGTCCTCATCAGTCTCTAGTAGGAGTTTATTAAACTGAATCCTGAAGTAAGCTGGGTGATCTCAGCTAAACAGAACTAGACCCTGTTAGAGAATGTGTCTCTACAAATTTAGCTACTTCCACATAATTGCTTGTCATTTGCAAGCCGCGTTAAAAATTGCTGATTGCTCTAAGAATCATTCTCATTTATGTGTCTGTTTATGAGTTCTTTCGTTTATAAGGGGAGAGCTCAATCCCAATGGCTGTTGCCTGGGTGGAAGCAGCAGGCTGGGGCCCAGAGGGCTGCTACTGTACCAGCCTTTATCTGGAGAGCAATTTTGGGTTGTTGAGGAATAATGATATGACAATTAATGAGATGTCATAGAGTACATAAAATATAAACAGCTATGAAACTAATTTTTTGCAATAGTTAGGGACTGACTGATAGTAAGAATATTTAATGATGATTACTAGAATTATAAGGTAGCTGACATGAAATTATCTTGTAATTATATGTTACCTGTCCACAGCTGTACCTAGACTGTAAGGTATACTTGAGCAGAGCACATCTTTTTCTTTTCACCGATGTCTAATTTTTCCTAGAGTCAGCCATTTAAAAATTATTTGTTGAATTACATAATCGAATGCAATTGATGGTAGAAATGAGTTAACCTAAGAACGTCATCTTTTGGGCTGGGTGCAGTGGCTCATGCCTATAATCCTAGCAATCTAGGAGGCCAAGAAGGGAGGATTGCTTGAGTCAGGAGTTTGAGACCAGCCTGAGTGAGAGTGAGACCCTGTCTCTACGAAAAATAGAAGACTTAGCCAGGCATGGTAGCCTGTACCCGTAGTCCCAGCTACTTGAGAGGCTGAGGCAGAAGGATTGCTTGGGCCCAGGAATTCAGGGTTGTAGTGGGCTATGATGATACCACTGCACTCTAGCCAGGGGTGACAGAGTAAGACTCTGTCTTAAAAAAAAAAAAAAAATATTTTCTGGATAATTGGTTTTACCTTAAGTCCATTTTTTAACAAAACAGGGATAAGTATGTTAATGAATGACAGAATAAATAAATGATCAAAACAGTAAGTGAAACAAATATATCAGTAGCCTCTTGGCCTATTCTGGTGGATTTAACCTCTGGAATGATCCTTTGCTCTGAAGAACATTTTGGGCTTCTCAGAATTCTGTGGTAGTCCATTCCAATTTTTTTTTTCTTTGAGGCAAGTCTTGCTCTGTTGCCCAGGCTGTAGTGCAGTGGCACAATCATAGCTCAGTGCAACCTCAAATTCCTGGACTCAAATGATCCTCCGGCCTCAGTCCCTGAGTAGCTAGGGCTACAGGCACATACCACCATGCCTAGCTTATTTATTTATTTATTATTTAATTTTCTGTAAAGATGGGAGTCTCACTGTATTGCTCAGGCTGGTCTCGAACTCCTGGTCTCAAGTGATCCTCCCACCTTGACCTATCAAAGTGCTATATTGCAGGTGTGAGCTACCGTGCCCGGCCTCCATCTCAATTTTTTTTTTGAGACAGAGTCTCACTTTATTGCCCAGGCTAGAGTGAGTGCTGTGGCATCAGCCTAGCTCACAGCAACCTCAAACTCCTGGGCTCAAGCAATCCTACTGCCTCAGCCTCCCAAGTAGCTGGGACTACAGGCATGTGCCACCATGCCCGGCTAATTTTTTCTATATATATTAGTTGGCCAATTAATTTCTTTCTATTTATAGTAGAGATGGGGTCTCGTTCTTGCTCAGGCTGGTCTCGAACTCCTGAGCTCAAACGATCCGCCCACCTCGGCCTCCCAGAGAGCTAGGATTACAGGCGTGAGCCACCGCGCCCGGCTATCTCAATTTTGATGGAGATCAAAGGATGAAACCAAGGTCATCATCTTGACTCACACAGGAACCAGACCCAAAACAAACTAGTCCTGACAGAATGATGGTCTAAGCAATGTTTGTTTTGTCAGGGATCCTAATTTTTCTTCCTTCTTACAAGGGCTGGAGCCATGCTTCATGTCCAGGTGCATATCACCATTTGGGTCCCTCATAGGAATGGCAGCATCCCATGTGTCAGCTTTTGTTTGTTTGTTTTTTGAGACAGAGTCTCACTCTTGTTGCCCTGGCTAGAGTGCCATGGCATCAGCCTAGCTCACAGCAACCTCAAACTCCTGGGCTCAAGCAATCCTTCTGCCTCAGCCTCCTGTGTAGCTGGGACTACAGGCATGCACCACCATGCCCGGATAATTTTTTTTACATATTTTTAGTTGGCCAATTAATTTCTTTCTATTTATAGTAGAGATGGGGTCTCGCTCTTGCTTAGGCTGGTTTTGAACTCCTGACCTTGAGCAATCCTCCCGCCTCAGCCTCCCAGAGTGCTAGTATTACAGGCATGAGCCACCACACCTGGCCTCCATGTATCAGCTTTTCCCTCCACTTTCTTCTTCTAAGGCCTCTTCCCACGGTCTCCTGCTCTGCTCAGGGGACACTGTGTATGACCGGTTAACTTAGTTGAAAGGAACAGCTTCCAAAAGTCAGAGACTCTCATGGTGACAATGTCAGATACAACTGAAAGCCAGAGGAGAAGGCATTTCTGGGAAGATGGGCTGCCAATTCCTTTCTTCCCTGAGTCAGTTGTTTACATGCTACATACCGGGCCAGGTGTTGAGGAAGATTAAACACAGACACCGACACACACACACACTTTTCCCTCCAGAACCCTACAAATGAATGGAGGAACCAATCCAAATCATTATATTAAAGACAATATAAAAAGGACAATCAGTTTTTGTTTAAATGGTGATTTGCTGATTTCCATAAAATGCCTCTTTTCTTCCCATGAACCTTGCTTTCCTTTCTACTGTTATCTGATTGCACTTTCCAGCTTGTGGACATTTCCAGAACGGCAGTTCCTAGGAAAAACAAGAACAAGAAAAACAATAGCTTTTCAGTAGGTTCCTGTGAACACTGGAGACTGGAAGGGTCGTGTAGGTCATGAACTGTTGCTCCTGGCAACTGAAATAATTAAATTATCCTCTGAAAAAGAGAGGTCTGGACTGCTCTGGAGCAAGGTTAAAAACTGTGGGGTTACCTGAGGCCTGGGAGTCGGCTGTCAGGACAGAAGTGTAATGACCTGGAGGAGGCCCAGGACAGCAACTGCTCTTGGAAGAGACTTTTTTTTTTTTTGCTCTGTTGCTGGGGCTAGAGTGCCGTGGCATCAGCCTTGCCCACAGCAACCTCAAACTTCTGGGCTCAAGTGATCCTCCTGCCTCAGCCTCCCAAGTAGCTGGGACTACAGACATGCGCCACCATGCCTGGCTAACTTTTTCTGTTTTTAGTAGAGATGGGGTCTCACTCTTGCTCGGGCTGGTCTTGAACTCCTGACCTCAAGGGATCCTCCCGCCTCGCCCTCCCAGAGTCGGGAGCACAGGTGTGAGCCACCGCGCCCAGCTCTCAAGCAGCTTCTTGTCTCTGCTCTTCCATATCCTGCTCTTGACTTCAGGAAGTCAGGGTGCTGCTCTGAACTTTGGTTTCTTCATTTGCAGCATGGCTGTAATATCTACTCTGTCTATCTCACAGGGTCGCTGAGAGGATAAAATGAGTTAATGCATATATATCAGCCCCATCCCGAGCATACAACATGGTACTCATCAGCTGCCTCTCATTTCAGGGGAACCCACATTTCTTAGTTCCATGCAGAAGTGAGATTGGCAAGTATCCCACACCCATTAAACTAGAAAAGTGACTCAGCGATTTTCCTGCTATCCTCCCAAGGACTGAAAACAGCTTTATCAGGCAGCCGCTCTGGTGTGATGCACACGATTTAATTTTAACTTAATCATTTCAACGCCCCTACAAGGAAGGTATTTTCTTCTCCCTTAGACAGGAAGAAACCAAAGATCAGAAGAGTTGACTACACCATGCCTGAGTTCACATGGGGATTTGAACTCAGATCTGTCTGACTTGAGGCTCATTAACTTCTCACTGTGCTGTACTGGCTCTCCAGTGTGATGGATATAGAAATAAAACCTAGGCCTTCACACCCAGCCATGAGGGCCCATATACCCAAGTAGGCTGTGGAGAAATGAGGGAGGAGGTCATGGATCCTTGGGAAAAGTCACCTTGCCTCAGGACCATTTTGTGGGGACAGCTGGGGTCCAGGGAGAGGCCTATGCCCAGCAAAGGGGCATCTGCTCTTCATACTCTGTCTCTCTTTCTCCAGCATCACTTAGAATGACCCCAAAGCCAACAGTCCACAGGATATATCTTCCTGGCCTCTCGGTGGGGCGTCTCTTGAAGCTGCCCAACTGCCCCCAGCAGTCAGCCAGGTGGACACTCCAGGCCCAGTTGGGGAGCAGCTTGCGAGCTGAGCAGGGGTGTTAGGTGGGCGAAGGGCAGGCTTCACTCTGACTCCCTCTCGCCATGCAGTGCCGCCGCCTCCTGGCCTGCTTTCTGATGTCCCCAAGGCCTTTTCAAGTAGGGGGAGTGGAAGGACAGAGTGGATGTGGCCAATCAGGAAGCGCCATCCTCTAATCAGGTCATCCAGGCAGCCCCTAGTCTAACCCAGCTGGCTCTGAGCCTTTGCCTGGGGATCATTCTGTTTTGTAACAGTAAAGCTGACCTCCAGCTAGGCCACTCAGTAGGATCTTCATTGGATCTAAACAAGCACACCAGCTATCTCCTGGCAGAGTTCTGTCTTGCTGGCGGGTCTCCAGAAGGGGGCGTTGCTGTTGTATATGTCAATGTGAGAGTAAGAGGTTTAGGAACAAGCGGCAGCAGTGTAGCCAGGGGGGTTGGCAAATGGCATCCCGCCCTGCTTGGACTGCTTGAGTAACCAAGGGTAAGCGCCTGCTGATGACTTTTGCTTGGGTACAGAAGCATCCAAACTTTCTAGAGATGTATAAAAAAGAGCTTCACAAAATGTATAGGAGAATGCATCCTGGTTACTAGATAGAAGATTGTTATACAAAACTCAATTTGCATGTTTACATACCAACCATAGGTAGAAAAGAGAAAATTTTAAAGCTAACATCTATAGGAGAAACAAAAGTTATAGGATACCAGAAATAAATCTAAATAGATACAGACATGATTTTTATGGAGAAAATTATAAAACTTTACTCATTTAGGTATTCTTTAATAGATAAGGTATATTCATAATATGAAGATTTACTGTCGAGGTTTCAATTCTTCCCAATTTAATCTATAAATTAATTAATCTATAAATTCTATGTGACTCCAGCCAAATTCACATAAGGTTTTTGTGGGATGAGACAAGATGATTCTAACACTGTTGGGAGAAAGGGCCAAAATACTTAAGACGTTTTGAAGAAAACACGATGAATGACTCACCTTCTAAGATTCTAAAACTTATTAAATTAAGGTCGTACGGTGTTAGCCCAGAAAGAGACAAATAGACCAGTGGAACAGAATAAAAAGCCTCCAAACTGGTCCCTGTACATGTGAAGACTTGATATATGTCAGTGGTGATGCATAAATCAGCAGAGAAAAGATGAACCATTCAATGAACGGTACCAGGAACTTGATAACCCATATTGGAAAAACAGCAACAACAACAATATTAAATTCTAGGTGAAAAAAATTTAAAGTAGAACTTTCAGACTTCTAGAAGAAAATCTAGAAAACTTCCAAGATCACAAGATAGGCAATAATATCTTAAAACACAAAAAGAAAAAACCCTAAGGAAAAACAGTGGTAAATTTGTGTGCAATCAAATGGAAAGCTTCTTTTCCTCAAATGACACCATAAAAAATAGACAAACGCAAACTGGGAGAAGACTGGCTCCTTTCGACAGAGACATGCCTGTGGGGTGTGTGATTGGCTGACAGCCTGGAGCTGCCCCACCTTCGAGATCCACCACTGTGTTCAAGTAGAGGCCACATTCCCCCTGGCCGGATCCCAGCCAGTGACTGGGCACAGAGGGAGTACCAGAGCTGAGCCTTCCTGCTCAGTGTGGGACGCCTTTAAAAGGCAAACTTTCTTCTGGGGTTCTCCATTAGCCTGGCTGAGGCTTTCCCAGAGCCACCCTACAGGTATAGGCTCTTCCTACCCAACCTCCTCTCTCCTTTCACAGGCATCAAGACCTGCACTGGAGTATGAAATACCCAACCCCCAGCCACACCAGCCCTCTTCCCCATTACCCCCAAGTATTGTCTCTCACTTCCAATTGCATTTTGGTGTCTTCTGGGAGGACCTGAATGGGCATAGTCTATATGTAACAAAGGACTAGTGTCCAGAATGTAAATGTAAAAGCAAACTATAGATCAATAAGAAAATACAAACAATAGGAAATTAGGCAAAAGATATGAACAGGCAATTCACAGAAGAAGGAATTTAAAAGGCCAATAAATATGCAAAAAAGATGCCCAATCTCAGTAGTGTGACCAAACAGAACTGGGGTCTATTCGCCCAGTACAGTAGAGCCAGACACTGATGCTGAGATTTGCAGGGAAAGAGGTGTTTATTGCATGGCACCGAGCAAGGAGAACTGCCAGCTAATGCTTAAGACCTGAATTCCCTGATGGTTTACAAGCAAGAGGATTTAAAGGCAGGGGTACATTTCAGGAAAGCAGAAGTTGCAGGCAAAATAATAAATCAATCCATGGAGGTTATACATTGGTTTGGCCCCAAAAGGTGGGGTATCTTGAAGCAGGGTTTTATGGGTCATAGGTGGATTCTGAAAGAGGAGGCCTTGCTGCCATAACAGGAAAATGTCTAATCCCACAATTTCGTAATAACAGCTAAAGATCAATCAGGAGGTCCTGACCTCAGCTCTTTCTCTCGCTAGCTGGCAGGCACCCCGCAGGGACTCTGTTTTCACAAACATCTGAAAAGAGACAAAGACAGAAAGGAAATGTTAATCTTTCTCTTTACATTGGCCAGAAACTGTCTTTAGAGTTTGTTTTATACTCTCAAGGTGTTCCTGAGAAGCTCCCAGAGGGACAGCAGGGGGGCAAACTCTGGGCCTTAGTTTCTTGCCCAAAACTGTATCTCAGGTGCAAAATCACATCCCCCAGATGAGCTTGACTGCGTGTCAGAGATAACCGAGTCTCCAAGAACAGAGAAATCCTGAAAGATGACGTCTCACAGTTGCCTCCTGCCAATTACTCCACAGCAGCTTCTGTTTCAACTGACAGCAATTGCTATGTTTTTTCCTTTCTCTTTGTCCCCATAAAATCAGCAAGCCACTTGGCCTCTGCACTGGCACCCCCTTCTCTTTGTTTGGGATGCCATGCTGTCTCCCTGTTCTCCCTCTCTTTTCCCTCTCTCTCTCCCTCTTGCATTCTCTATTCCCTTCTAAGAAGATAAAATAAACTTTTTTACTTTTAAGTATCTTAATCTCTGCGTGGGAAACTTTTCTCCACCGGTGCCGTGAGCACCTACTAGGCTTCCCATCCTAACAGAGTCAGAGATTCTTCGGGTAGCAATTGGTTACGGAAGGAAGGCCTTGTCTAAAAACTTGGGGTCAGCAGAAAGGAATGTTAAGGTTTGTAGACGTGACTCTGGGCCCCTCAGGAAGAAATTTAGAAAAGCTGTGGGTTAAAGTTCAGTCCTCAGTTCTCTCTTATCTGAGGTCTTCCATCTGGTGGGGGTTTCTGAAAACCAACTCAAGAACGTATGTTATGATGCTGTCTTTTAGTTTCTGTTGAGAACCAAACCCCTCGTGACTCTGGCTTGCTTGAGACCATTGTTACCATCTTCTTGCTTATGAATTTGCTTATTTACTTTTCAAGGCTAGCTGGGTGCCTGGAATTTCCCTCGAAGGCACTCAAGGTTTTTCCTTTATGTCCATGCTTGGGGGCCCTGGCAGGTTCCTAAGAGGGGTCCCTGCTCTTCTCAGTAGTTATCAGGGAAATGTAAATTAAAGCAAAGTGAGCTACCATTTTATGTCCACAAGACTAATAAAAACCAAAACATTTGCTAAAGTATCTGGAGCAACATATACACTGTTGGTGGGAGTGTAAATTGAGACAATCATTTTTGGATAGTAACTTAGTAATCACTCGTCTAGCAAGGCTGAGGAAGTACCATCAGTTCCACTTAAGAGACTCTTCTACGTGTACATGAGGAAATGCAGAAGAATATACTGTAGAATTATTTGAAAGAACAGAACAACCTACATGTTCACTGAGAGAAAAATGGATGACTAAATTGTGGAAGGGACATAGAGCAGAATATCATATATCTGTGAAAATAAAAAAAACCAAAGCAAAATTTTCCATAAGGAAAGGAAGTGAAAAATTGACTTTTGGCTGTGAAAAGTCATATGATATTTATTTATTGTTAACAAGTAAAAAGAACGAAACAGAGAAAGATACTTGTTTATCTTCTAGCCCACAGGAACTAAGTTAACAAGTACTTTTGACACAATTTGTACTGGCCATGGCTAATTCCCAAAGGAGACAAATTATGATTTTCTAAATCCTCCATCTACGGAAAACAGATGGAGAAGAGTCATTTGTTAACATTTGTTTCTCATCAGTCCCAGCAACTGTTGAAGGTGCTAGAAGTTGATGGGACTCTCTTAAATGTCTGCCTTGCTGGGACTGGCATTTGGAAAAACAGCTGGGAAGGGAGGGGGCGGGGAGGTGGGTTGGGGGTGGAGGGGAGGAGTGTGGGCCCCCTAGCGTGCACCCCTAGGGGTGGGGGACTGCCTGGCCACACCGACCTGACTTAGTCCAGCCCCAGGCAGACTCCAGCTGCTGCCTCCCGTGCTGTCCTGGAATTCCCATTACATCTCCGGAATCCGGCTCTGTCCAGTGATGAAATTACAGACAGCAGGGTCCAGCCTCACCTATGTGACCGGAGAGGGGAAACCTCTCTTCTGGATCCCAGCTTTGGAAACCCTCCCAGGTATCTGTGCCAGGCAGGGCCTTGTCCCCAGCTGCCTCCCTGATCTGGGACCAACTGACAAGCCCTGTTTACTGACCCTTCCCACTGGAAGGCAGTCACTGACTTTTGTCACCACACTCCCAATCAAGGTGA
>VSMD01120811.1:0-20499 GCA_008750895.1 Mirza zaza
TAAAGGCCATTCTCACTGGAGTTAAGTGATATCTCATTGTAGTTTTGATTTGCATTTCCCTGATGATTAGAGATGGTGAGCATTTTTTCATATGTTTGTTGGCCATTCTTCTGTCTTCTTTAGAAAAATTTCTGTTCAAGTCCTTTGCCCACTTTTTAATAGGGTTATTTGATTTTTTCTTGCTGATTTTTGTGAGCTCTAAGTATATTCTAGTTATCAGCCCTTTATCGGATGAGTAGGATGCAAAAATTTTCTCCCATTCTGTAGGTTGTCTGTTTACTTTCATGACTATTTCTTTGGCTGTATCAGAATCACTTTAAGGGCTGGTTAAAAATGGAGATTTCTGGGCCTTCCCATAGACCATGGAATCCTGCCTTTCATTTTATTAAAAAAAAAAAAAAGAAAGAAAAGAAAAGAAAAGAAAAGAAAAGAAAAGAAAAGAAAAGAAAAGAAAAGAAAAGAAAAGAAAAGAAAAGAAAAGAAAAGAAAAGAAAAACTGAGGTGCAAAGAGGCCACCAGACTCATTCATAGTGGCCTAGACCCTGCTTGTTCTTGGAATTCCCATGGCCATACTTGGGATCCATCTCTACTGGGGTGTGAGGACAAGGGGGAGCGGGTATGGAGAAACAGGAAGTCTTTTAAAATGTAGGTTCCTGGGCCCCATCTTCAACTTAAGGAATCAGAATCTTTAGGGTGCAGGGTCTAGACATGTGTTTTTCAAAAGTTTTGTATTTAAAATGTACAATCCCACTTAAGAACTGTCTGATGACTTAAATTTCTCAATCATATTTTGTCCATAAAACAGGAATTGAGTCAGAAAGTAGCAATTCAAATATAAATTAAGCATAATATTTATTCACAAGTAATCATAATTTCCATGGACAAGCTTACTATCAACTTCTGGTTACTTCACAGTGAGAGTTCAGGGATAGGCTAGATATTAGTGAGATTTATTCTTAAATATTTTCAATAACTCCATTTCTGATCTGAGCCCAGAAACCAACCAGGGGATGTAGCAGAGGCTCCCTCTGCTTTTGGTATGTGGGAAGAGCCCAGTGAGTGGAGGCTAGCTTAGTTACAAAGCAGACAGTTAAATGTCAGATTAAAGAAAAAATTCTGTATCCTAGAGATGGCAGTAGTTTGGCAAATAAACTGAAGACACGGCCAGTTAATATGAGTCTTTGAAAAGCACTAAGTGGTTGACCTTCTGGACCTTCTAGGACTGCCTGGGCAGTGAGACTAAACAGGAAATATGATGAAAATCTCTGTCTCTCTCTGATGGCAGCACAAACAAGGGTGGCCCATGTAGCAGTGCTGGCCATGCAGCAAAGTTGTGGGTCAGCGAGAGAGACAGCACGAAGGGGCAGCTGCTGTAGTATCTTCTGCCCAATTTTTACCCCGAACCTTTTGTTCTCAGACTGATAATTAAAAGAAAAAGTGTAGTGGATACAGGAAGGCAGAAACGCTTTTCTTGGGTTTGCAAGGCCGTAAGAGATCCTAACAACACCCATCATTGCCTCCTGCCCCCTTGATGGATCACAAACATGCAAGCTGCACAGCTGCAAATTTAGAAATCATCTTTAGAGCAAGCTAGGAATGTCGTGTTTGACAGCATTTGATAAGTATACTGAGTGGAAACCTGAGACACACTTCTGTCCCTCCAGAACAGTAACAGCAAAATCAGCACAAAAATCACCTTTTCTTGCAAGGTGATATTAATCAGAATTATATCTGTGTCCTCAGGAGGAAAAAAACACCAAGAGACTTAAAATCTTTTAGATTTTTTCTTCTTTTTAAGTAATGCAGGTTAAGCATCCCCAATCCAAAAATCTGAAATTCTCTGAAATCTGAAACTTTTTGAACACTGGCGTGATGCTCAAAAAACTGTGCTCACTGGAGCATTTCTGACTTCAGATTTTCAGATTAGGGATGCTCAACAGTAAGTATGATGCAAATGTTCCAAAATATGAAAACATCTGAAATACTTCTCATCTCAAGCATTTTGGGTAAGGGATACTCAATCTGTATGAGAGAATTTTGGTCAGTGTTTCACCTCTCAATGAAGATGAGTGTAAATAAATTTTGAATTAGGACTTTGCCTCACTGTCAGGGACAGTGTATCTGAAGATATGGGAATCTAAGAGCTGAGAGGACTTGAGAGGTCATTTGGCCATATCCATAGTAAACTCATATCCTTGATACTACCAAATGTAATAGCCCTGCATTGGGACTTTTAGGTAAATGTATTTAGTAACATGAGACATGTTGGTAATATCCAACATCAATAAAAACCCTTTGCTTTTCAGACAAACACATGGTAATATGAAATCCCAAGTGAGGAGAACGCTTTCCTAACATGAAGCAAGACTCTCCTTGACCAGCAGTTAAGATGTGTGTGCACCAGCTAGGAAATAGCCTCACCTGATCTATAAAATGTCACCAGAAATGTAATCATTAGAGAAAACTGATTAACCAAAACTCTTCCAGAGACAACGCTGTACATTAAAAAAATGTTTTCTTAAATACTCCTTAAAATTTTTAGATGCTATGTACTCTCTCACACAATTTTAAACTGACATCTAAAATCTTTCATCATAAATTAGTTGCAAAAATGTATTTGATAGCATATGGTAATTACTGACACTTAAGAATAAATTATTAAGTCATTCTTTTAAAGGTATCCAAGGAATTTTAAATAACATAGTGATGTGATATCTACCATCAACCATTAAAAAAAATACATGAATCCTCTTAATACTACAAATTTTGTTTTTCCTTTTTTAAGTCATATTTTCTTTCTACTTCTCCCAAAGAATTTTATCCTAATAAAGTATATTTCTTTTGCTTGAAAGTCTTTATAAAGAACTCTCTTCTACTATGCTGCAACAATATACTCATAAATTAACATTTAAAATCTTTTAAAATTTCCTGTGACATAAGTTTCTCTGTGTTTAAAATTTTCTTCTGGACTGATTGATCATTATAAGTATCACTGGTACATAAATGATAAAAATTATATACATATATATTTAATAAATAATTACAGAATATAGATTTTTTGATACATTTTAGAAATGCATCTCTTAAGGAGACAGATTTGGTTTTGTGGGCTGGTTGGAGACTGGTGTGCCTTTATGAAATGTAGCTTAGCCTCTGACATCTCTGTTTTAAAAGATATTCTGTTCACCTGGGAGGTTTTTGCCCTAGAAACAAGGCACAGGATAGAGTTCAAGATGAAAAACAGGTGTGCTTTTCTTCTGCAATGTGGAAAACCAGTAGGACACCAGGGCGCCCTCGGGCAGTTGTGTTTTAGGAAAGAGTACGTGTGTAAGTTGAGCATCTAAAAATCAAGGCCTTAAAAGTATCTGTGCCCACAGCTCCATGCATAGTGTGAGGAATGTGGCTGTTTGCAGGGGCTGTGTTCTGCCCAGTCCTCTTCCCATTCATTCCATGTCTCTGTCCCTTACCCATGTTGTCTTGGTCCCCTCTTCAATGGAAGCTGAGCAAGTACTTTAAAATACCGAATGGGGTGTCAAATTAACAGCCTGCAGGTCTGTCCTCTAGTCTTGGTGTCACTCTGACCTCACCTGAGAGGTTTACAGAGGAATTTACAAACAAATCCCATTTGGCCTCATATTGCAACTTGGTTTCCATGTTTGATTTATAGCTTCAAACTTTATATATAAAGTACACTTTATGAGAAAATAAATTCTACTCTAAAAATATCACCTGATGTTTGTATTTTTTATCTAAAAAAATGTATATGAATGTTTGTAAAAAACGAGGAGGGAGGAGGAAGAGTGTGTGGAGGATGTGCCCACATGTGTCCCAAAGAGGCATAAGAGGTTTAAAAAATTATTCACACCACCAATAGAAGGGATGACTTCATTCCTAATTTACTGACATTAACGTTTTAAGTGCAGAAAGGTATACAGATAACAAATGGCAAATAACACCCCCCTCCCAGAGAATTTCTGTTTACCTTAAAAAAGTAATACATGCGCATGGTCAAAAAATACAAACTGTACCTGAAAAGGGAAATCTTAATCCCTCTCCTTGAAGGTAACTACTGTTTGGGGTTTTCTATGAGCCCTGCTAACAAAAACAAATATACCTGTAGCATTCATACATTTCTCTTCACTGCCTTCCTTCTTTTCTTTAAAACTTGACTAGAAGTGGATCGTATTGTTCTATATCTTGCTTTTTTCCATTTTATAAAATAAGCAGTGTACACAAATGCACACAAATATACACCAGCACAATTTTTTTTTAAACAAAAACAGATTCACAGAATTTTACTATACAGATATGCTGTAACTTATTTAACCAGTCTTCTACTGAGGAATTTAGATGTCTCTAGATTTCTGCTAGTAAAAATGTTTCAATCACTGTATTTTGGTACACTCTGCAGATAAAATCATTATCCTAGTAAGAGTTTGTGTTGCAGAGTAACTGAAATTTTTATTCAACTGCATTCTAGAAAGGTTGAACCCATTTATACTTCTGCCAATAATATATAAAAGAATGTCTAGACAAATTCTAAAAGAGCTGTAACCTTCTAGAAAAATTCTAAAGAGCTGTAACACTTAGAAACATTTTTGCATTAAAAATATTAACCCTTTGTCATATGTGCAAATATTCTCCTAGTTTATTCAATGTATCTTTTAAGTTTGATTATTTTTGTCATATAAAGTTCTAAATGTTCATGTGCTTTACTTTAACAGTATTTTATAATTTGGCGGTTGTGTGTCCTGATTAGGAAAGTATTTTCCACTAGAAGATGTACTTAGGCTTTTTAATAGACTTTTTATGGTTGAAGTTTTTTTTTTTGGGGGGGCGGGAGGACAGAGTCTCGCTCTGTTGCCCCAACAAGAGTGCAGTGGCATCAATATAGCTCACTACAACCTCAAACTCCTGAGCTCAAGTGATCCTCCTGCCTCAGCCTCCCGAGTAGCTAGGGCGATAGGCACATGCCACCACGCCCAGCTAATGTTGCTATTTTTTGTAGAGACAGGGTCTCGCTCTTGCTCAGGCTGGTCTAGAACTCCTGACCTCAAGAAATCCTCCTGCCTCAGCTTCCCAGAGTGCTAGGATTACAGGTGTGAGCCACCCCACCTGGCCTGGTTTAACTTTTCACGTTTAAATCTCTTAACTGGGTGAATCTGGTGGCATGGAGTGAGGGTGGTGTTCAAAAGGAAAGAAGTAAAATAAAGTATAATAATTTTAGCAAAAAGCTGTTTGTCATCAATGGAAGCTGAGCAAACCTTGTAACAAATAATCCTTCTTTTTTTCCACTGACACAAAATGTCACTTCTACCATAAACTAAATTCCCAGTTTAATTTGGGTCCATTTACGGACTCTATGCTCTATTCCACTGATCTATTTCTTCCCTGTTCAAAATGTATTTAATTATTGTATTTATTGTATTATTCAGAACATATTTTAATGTCTGGCAGAGCTAGAGCCTTCATTTTCCTTCTTTTTCAGAAGTTTCCTTGCTATTTTCAAATGTTCATTTCCCCATATTTGAATTGGCATTGCCCTTTCACAAAATTGAAGCTTTTGATCCCAGTTTTTAAAATATTCTTCATGTATAATATCCTTATTGTTTTCATAAGTTGCCATCTAAATGGTTTTATATTTGGTTTCTTTCATAATGTGAATTTTTCTTCAATATTTTCTAACTGGTTATTATTTCTTGTGAAAGGAAACAAGTGATTTTATATAAACTTTGTACTCTGCACCTTCTTACCAAATTTTCCTATTGTTTTTAATAATTTATCTTATGATTTTTGGATATATAATCCTCTAATTTTCCGATGATAAACTTGCCTCTTCAGGCTACTTGAACTTATTTCTTCTCCTTATACAATTGCGCTGGTAAGCATCTCCACAGCGATGGTGATGACAGGTTTCCTGCCAATGCTGGGAAGCTTCTGGAGTTCCACTAGTGAGCATGATGCTGGCCTTTGTTTTTTATACAAACATAACTGCCTAGCCCACCTGCCAAAAGTGAATTTGCCCTGCCTCCAGGAGACCTGGGCAACTTAGTCTTCCCATCTACCGTGCACATGAGCACAGCTCTGGCTGATGGGCCCAGGCTCTCCCTGTTTTCCATACTCTTATCACAAGTCCTTCTGGGGTCACTTCACCTAGTCAGGGGGAGTATCCTTGGGGCCCCCATGCTTCTATCAGAGGGACAGCTTGGGTGAGTTCTCTTCACATTTATTTTCCTCCCAACTCTCCAAACACGAGAAGAAATATTCCTGTGCAAAGTGGTTCGGGGGCCAAAGAGACAGTATGGGTCCAAGAGGTCCTGGACCCAGAGCTTGTCCCCTCAGATGATAGTACCTTATTGATTTGTTGTTGCTTAATTTCCTATGTAACACTGGGGATAACTAGTGAGAGATGCTTTGGGCATCTAGGAATCTTCTATCTCTCTGCTTTCTTTCCCCTACATGCAAAAAATCACCAAAATGGTGAATTCCAGCATGGCTTTTTTTTCCGGGGGGGGGAGGGTAGTCTCTGGTAGAATATGAAGTTACTGAGTAATTTCTTTCATGACAATTTTTGCTGCTTCTATCCACCCAAACTCATTATGATTTGTCTCTGCAAGATACTATTCAGAATTCTATTTACTCACTTCTCCTCACTTAATGTTGCTGCAGAGAGAAGAATTAGAAACTGTGGGGAGCTGCCCCAGAGTGATCTTAGAAATCTCTATCTTGTTCTTTTCCTAACTGTTCTTTATTTAACATTGCTTGAATATTTTTGTCTGCTTAGTTTAGTTCTCTAAACCTATGTGTTGCACATATTGTTAGGATTTTGGTTTTGTTATGCCACCCTAAACTGGAATCATCTTTATTTACTTAAACTGGTAACTTCAAGGCTGAAGGAAATGCTGTGAATGATTCTTCTGAATTATGTTTCCTATCATTTGCTAAAGAAAGACATTCATTTTTCAGGACAATTGCTCTTACCTGCTGCTTGAGTGCCTCCAGAGATTCAAATTCCAATCTGGCTAGTTTCACCTGGATATGCCGTGGTTTATCAGGTATAGCAAATGCGAGTATAAACTTTAAAGCCAGGAGCGCATGCTGAAAACAAGGAAGAGTACATGTCAATATGATACATTAGACCACATGTGCAAGGAAATAAATTGGTACCTAAGCAATATGGGATCCTTTTCATTAATCTTAGGTAATTTCTAATTATTGGACTGTGAAGTATCAAAGATCAACTGGGCCCATGAGTTACATTTAGGCCACCCTACGGTGGACCATTCAATAATTATTGACTTACTCTGCTTTATTCTTTTAAAATCAGTTATTCCTATACATTGATATCATATGCTACTCTTAATGTTTTATAGAAAAATAAAGTTTATTCCAAAGTCTTCTATAGAATTTTTTTCTGACTATGCATTAACAATGTATCTTAGTGTATAATATTTGTAGAATTATTCCATTCTCTGCCCAAAAACATCCCTCTGTGTTGAGCTTTGGGTTGAGCTGTATGAAGCACACATGTGTCTCAAACATAAGGTACCTTGAATCCTCTACATCCTCGATAGTGTCTGATGTAGTTTCCCTCATAACGTGATCATCAGTAAACTGATGATTAATTCAATTAATCAAGCTGATTAACTGAATGACTGTAACCTCATGCTGCTGACTCCACGTAAGGTAGGGAGGTTCACAAAAACGTAGAGTGTATCCACTAGAACGTGGAAACTTAAAAGTTGGCTATGTATTTACATTCTACACCAGCATCATAACAAAGTTCTCCATGATATAATGGTATGAGATTTATAATTAAGCCAACAGTATTGCTTCTATTGGTAATCCTGCTCTTTTGATGCACAGCCTCAACCTACTGATGCTTCTCTAAACCTAGCATTATCCTGTGACCCAGGATCAACACCCACAGAAATATGAACAACGAAAGGAATAAAGCTGTCCTGTGGTGACAGCATGAACTACTAAGCACTAAAAGCTGTGAGTTTTTAAAGGTAAGAAATAATTAAAAGGCATTAAAAAAAATCAATGAAAGAGATGGAACAGTTTTTAAGAAATGTTGCATTGAATTATTAACAGAAAAAGACTATTGAAAAAAATTAAATGAATTCTTTAATGTGATATTTTCAAACGGAGGACAATGGATGAATAACAAATGGATATCTCCTAGGAGAAGCATGAAATAGTGAAGGAAATCAGTATGATGCCAGAGCAAGCCATAATTCAATCAGAAGACTTGAAAATCAGCAGAACCCCAGAGCAGGCCAGGCAGTGCCTGGTATTGACAAGAGACTTGGAGTAGACCAGGGACAGGCAGTCTTCATGTAAATGTGAATGCTGTGATCAAAGACAACACTGGAAGATACTGATTAGGGGTCTGTAGTAGGAAAACAAGAAGATAATACAGCATGGATCAGATGATACCGTATGTTGAAATTCCAAACTAACTGAATTAACAGGAACCTGGATATAATCTCCAAAGATTAAGTGAATAATTCAGAAAGGGCTATACTGTGCCATTATTTCATTCCCACAGAATACTGAGATATAATTGTATATAAGGCAATCACTTCAGTGGAAATGTTAGACAAGAAATAAATTAGTGGATAAAAACAAATCTTCCATACTTTTCAGAAACTGTGTGGCCATAAGTTGCCAGAGCCCCACCATGATCAAGTCACTGGCCCCTTTCCATCTCTCCTAATAAATTTGTATCCCTTTATTCTTCCTCAGAGTCTTGGCAGAAACTAAAAGACAAAACAAAACATCTGGAAGGTGTGTTAACTCTTTGGGAACCAGGACTGGCTACTGGTGACTAAGCAAGGCTGCCACAGACTTAGGTGCTATGGTTTCCATGTGAAATGGTCATAAAACTCTCATGAATTAAAAAAAGTTTATATTAGATAATATTAATCAAAACAAAAGGTCATTTTAATGTTTAAACACTTACATAGTAACATGAGTAATTTTACGAGTAATTCTCTATAGTTTATTTTCCTAAAATTATAACATCTTCACAATGGTTTTCTTTGGATGATGGCACTATGGGTGATCTCTTGAGCTTTAGTCTTTAATGGTTATGAGTTACTTATATAAAAGAGTATAAATTTTACATAAAAAAGAAAACAGGAATCCCTCACTTAATAAACAAATTACATATGCCCTGCCAGGCTCTTAAGCCCATCTGGTCATAATTGCTCATGTAAAATTAGACAAAATGAAGACCAAATTAGATAAAATGAAGCTCTGAGAACTTTTTTAACTGGAGACCAAGAATAAAAGAAGCTGGAGAAAGTAGTCATTTTGTATTCATTCACACTACAAATATGTAAAGAATACTTATGCAGGGCTAGACTGCTTAGATGGTGGACTTTGTCCATCACTTCCTAACCTCCCCTAATCTGTCACACTGGTTTTTCTCCTACTTTGCTAAACTCCCAGAAGTTTCACCAATTACAGGTTTATTTGCTTTACTACATATCTTCTGTAAAAAGTGAAAACACCCCTGGGAAGTTAAGGAGCATCAACCATTCACAGATATTAGTTAATTAATTTAATTAGTTGGTACAACCAAATTCTTTCTCTCTGTCCTCCATCCCTTGGAAAATAAAGTTGACTACTTGGGAGTGGGGTGGGAAGACACCACAGCAGAGACACAAGCAGCTTCAGCAGCAGAGGACCACTTTCAAGGAAGAGTGGTAGAGAGAAGCAGAAAGGAACCAATGTCATCTCCATGGTCAGGAAAGGGTACATCAAACCTTCCCTAATCCTCATCTGTTTCTTACTAGCTTCTTCTATCCAGGAACTAGAATTAAAGGTGAGCATCATAATGGATTAAATAAGCTTCTGTAGTCTACCCTGGCAATCTAAATAACATTTATAGCACTGTATTTCTTAGGATCAATTTTTTGGATATTATTTATATTTTCCATATAGCAATTCTGTTCCAAGGCTGAGAACAGCTTTACACTAACAGATCTGAGAAAAAAAAATTATAAAAAGCATTCAGCCATTTTGATTTGTTTAGTTAAATAAAAGAAAACCTAAGATGAAATAGAAACTTACTTATATTTGAAGAAAAATACACTCATAATGAAGAGTCAGGTGGAAGGAGCCTGTCTATGAAAAGTGAAGATATTTTATGGGCCATGATTATGATTCTTCACCAACAGTTTTCTTTTAAACTAAAACTTGGAAAATTATATTCTCACAATGTAAGGGAGAAAAGAAACAGTAGGGGGTAGGGTGGGGAGATGGGCAGAATTTTTAAACCAATAAATACAAAGAAGTTGGCTCCTCACAACAGTATGCTTTAAGCAATGATTATAGGATGTCTCACTAGCGGAAGGGAAAAAGAACAGGACTGGGGAAAATTAGCACTCAGAGAAGCTAAATGTTTTCCAGTGCCAGCAGTAAAGTACTGCCTGCTCTGCTCTCAGAGCATCGCTCACCTTTGGTCATGGCAGGACTGTCAAACCCTGGGAATCTCATGCCATGTGCACAGAGAGTGAACGAAACTGTTTTATTCTGCAAAAACTAAAAAACTCGTGATATGATCAGCAGTAGCAGCTGTGTTTTGTAGCGATGTGTCCCCAACCCTGTCTCTTCTGAAACAAAAAATGCAAATTAGAGTTGAATTCTTAGAATTCTGAAAAACTAATGTGATTCCTACAGTGGTGTGTCTGCAGTGTTACCTCTTTCCATTCAGAGCCCAGCCACAACTGAACAAAAGAAAACTCCTTCAGAAAAGTAGCCTCTGTTGAGTACCAGACAAATAGCATGCCAAATGCCAACTGATAAAAATGACCAATGGAGCAGAGATTGAAAAAATATTACAGAATTAGGCTCTTAAGAAAACAACCTTGGGGACTGTCATTTTAAGATGGTAGACCAAACATGGACATCTACTGCTTCCACCTCCCAAGAGTACCCTGAAATGACAGAAATATATATTCTAAAAGGAACAAGATTGGAAAACAAGAGAAATTGCCAGAACTTCTGAGGACAGGACCAATGAAGTGAAAAGTGTAGCTCAAGTCACCTGAGACAAATGCAGGTCCTACCAAAGAAGCCCCAGAGAGGGGCCAATGTCAGATTTAACTCCACAAAAGGAAAAGACTGGGCCTGGGAGTCAGCACTAAAGTAAATGCATTAAAGAATGGTCTCCAGAAAAGCTGGGGCCATGGGAGCCCTTTTCATGCCACCTTATAATAAAGTGGCTAGAGGTTCTATTCTTGCCCTAAAGTGAGAGATCTGCCCTTAAAGGAAGCAAGTGATCTGCTGGGAGAGCTCCTCATGTGGGGCTGCTGGGTTCAAGAGAGAAGCAAAGCAGAACCCAAGGTCATGCCAGACTCCCACTAAAGCTCAAAGGAAAGAACAGCTGTACTGAAATGGGTAAGAAAACCCACTGCATTTCACCTGCGATAACTCTTCCCCCAAGCCAGCACAACTTGGTACAACTAGGAGAAAATACCCAACTTGTGAATTCTTGCTTGGGAGGGAAAATTAAAGTGGAATGTAAGTGCAACGTTCTACCTTTTCCAGGGGCTGTATGAAGGACTAGTTTCTGTCTCACCTGACTTGGAGGGCATGGGAACCGCTATATTTTGAATATATGGGGGTTGATGAGAATAAAGAAGAGGCTGGCACTTATAGCACCAGAGAACTTGCAGTATTATGGACAGACAACAGAAGCAGCAACAGATTGTGAACGCCTAACAAAGAAACTTGCAAACTTTTCTAATTGGGAAATTATATGCATAGGCCAAGAGATGACCTATGACTAGAAAATGTTTGAAAGGCCCTCTGATTCTCTAGCCAGGGTGACTGGTGAAGGTCTTCCTCCTTCTATAAATTTAGTCTATAATGACAAGGAGACATGATAATAATGGCTGAAAATTTCCCAAATCTGAGGAAGGAAATCTAAATAAATTTAAGAAGCTGACAGGAATTCCTAGATTTCTAGTTTGATTTCAAAAGCAAAAGGAAAACTGGAAAATTCATGAATTATGGAAATTAATCAAAAACTTTTAAATAACCAATGGCTCAAAAAAGAAAGCACAAGGGAAATTACAAAATATCTTGAAGCAAATGAACACAAAAACACAACATGCCAAAACTTATTGGATGCACCAACAGCAATACTAAAAGGGAAGTTTATAGTGGTAAATGCTACATTATAAAAGAAGAAAGATCTCAAGTCAATAACCTAACTTTATATCTCAAGGAACTACAAAAAGAAAAAACAAAACCCAAAGTTATTAGAAGGTAGGAAATAATAAAGATTAGAACAGCAATAAATAAAATATAGAAAAACAATAGTGAAAAAAATCAACAAAACTAACAGTTGGTCTTTTGAAATCAATAAAATTGACAAAGCTAGACTAATGAAGAAAAAGAAAACTCATATACTCACATACCAAAAATCAGAAATGGAAGAAGAGACATTATAACTCATGCCACAGAAATAAAAAGGATTATAAGAGATTACTATGAACAATTATATACCAACAAACTGGATAAACTGGAAGAAATGGATAAATTTCTAGAAACATCAACCTACCAAGACTGAATCATGAAGAAAAAAAAAATCGGAACTGAATTATACTAGTAAGCAGATTGAACCAGTAACCAAAAACTTCCAACAAAGAAAAGCTCAGGATCAGAGAGCTTCATGGGTGAATTTTACCAAATGTTTAAAGGATTAACACTAATACTTTCCAAATTCTTCCAAAAAACTGAAAAGATGGCAATACTTCCAAACTCATTTTATGAGGCCAACATTATTGTGATGCTAAAACCAGACAAACATACAACAGGAAAACAACAGACCAACATCCCTAATCAATATTGATGCAAAATCCTCAACAAAATACTAGCAAACCAAATTCAACAATACATTAAAAAAAAAATTATACACCATGACCTAGTGGAATTTATTCCTGAAATACAAGGATGGAATTACATTCAAAAATCAATCAACACAATATACTACATTAACAGAATGAAGGAAAACCACATGATCAATTTCAATTGATGCAGAAAAAGTATATGACAAAATTTAATACCTTTTCATGACAAAAACATTCAACAAACTAGGAGTAGAAAGAAATTACCTAAACATAATAAAGGCCACATATGAAAAAGCCCAGAGCTAAAATTATACTAAATAGTGAAAAACTGAAAGCTTTTCCTCTAAGATCAGAAATATGGCAAGGAATGCTTACACTTACCAATTTTATTCAACATAGTCCTGGAAGTCCTAGCCAGAGCAATTAAGGGAACAAAAAAGAAAAAAAAAAGAAAAAAGAAAAAAAAAGGAAGAAAAGGCATCCAAATTGGAAATGAAGTAGTAAGATTATTTGTTTGCAGATGGCATAATTTTAAATGTACAAAACTCTAATTACACACACACACACATTAGAACTAATAAATGAATTCAACAAAGTTATGAATACAGAATCAACATAAAAAATCAGTTATATTTGTACACACTAACAATGAACAATCTGAAAAGGAAATAAGGAAACAATTCTTTTTACAATAGCATCAAAAAGAATAAAATACTGATAAATAAATTTATCTAAGGAGGTGAAAGACTTGTACACTGAAAACTACAAACATTGCTTCAAGAAATTAAAGAAGATACAAATATAAATGGAAAGATATCCTGTGTTCATGTACTGTACTAGAAGACTTAATATTGTTAAAATGTCTGTATTACCCAAAGTGACCTATAGATTCAATGCAATTCCTATCAGAAAAGATTCTGTTAGTTTAGAGGAGGACCAGAAAACTTCTGAAGAGCCACACAGTAAATATTTTAGGCTCTGCCACAGTCTCTGTCACAACTACTCAACCATTCCTTGTAGCAGGAAAGCAGCCATGGAGAATACATAACCAAACGGCTGTGGCTGGGTGCCAGCACAACTATATTAATAGGTGGCAAGAGGATTTGGTCCTGTGGTTGGAGTTTGCTGTCCTTTGGTATACGGTGTGTAGAAAGACTGAGAACTCTAATTATTTAATCAATTGGTTAATTCATACGAATACTTGTTAAAAGATAAAGTACCACAGAATTTGCATCTGTCTCAATAACCTAATGACTAACTCTCCTTTGGGAGTTCACAAGGAGGCTTCTCACAGTGTCTTCAGGCCCTACTCGCTAGTGGGCGGCCCGAGAAGAGTCCTCCAGGGCCGGCCAGCACCTGTGCTCCAGACCAAGTGCCGCTCCCGGTGCACTGAGGATCCACACAGGGAATGACAGGGAATTGCTAGCATGGCAAAGCGCCTGGGCCGCTGGGCTGTCCTCATGGACTATTTCCCAAGACCAGTCAAGTGAATGAGGAGTTGAGCTTAAAAGGTTAAGGGAAAGCAGAAATCTAAAAGAAGTGTACAGGGGGAAAAGTACTGGGAAAATGTTAAGAGAGTCAAAATAATGAGAGAGATAAGAGTAACTGATTACTATAAAAGCATGAAAAGTTTTTTACTTCCTCCTCTATCCCACCACTTAACAGAGTAGGGATTTGGAAAAAAATTCCAATTAGACCAAATGAATAGAAGGAAATAATTTAAAAGGTTACAAATAAAGTAAACTGTATGCCTCATCTTCTCTTCCCTTTTCAAATATAATCTCCATTGTAGGCACCTGCTAACAAAGAGGCTGGTTATTGATGAAGGATATCAAATGAGGGGATTGTCATTTGTCACTGGGGCAGGAAATCTGACTTTCAGGCTTTGTAAGCCCTGTGTCACCAAAGAACACATCTTGTAATCCTAGCTCTCTGGGAGGCCGAGGTGGGCGGATCATTTGAGCTCAGGAGTTCGAGACCAGCCTGAGCAAGAGCGAGACCCCATCTCTACTATAAATAGAAAGAAATTAATTGGCCAACTAATGTATATAGAAAAAATTAGCCGGGCATGGTGGCGCATGCCTGTAGTCCCAGCTACTTGGGAGGCTGAGGCAGAAGGATTGCTTGAGCCCAGGAGTTTGAGGTTGCTGTGAGCTAGCCTGACGCCACGGCACTCACTCTAGCCTGGGCAACACAGCGAGACTCTGTCTCAAAAAAAAAAAAAAGAACACATCTTAAGTAGCCTTCAAGCAATTTGCATGTGTAAAGTTTGTTCTCCTCCCATTCAGAGCCATATTTCATGCATAAAGCAGTTTCTAGGCCAGATTTGATGATAGTGAGTTATTTTGATCACTTGACCAGTATAAAAATCAAGCAACACTTAATAACTGTGTGTCCAGAAATATTCTCTAAGGCCTAGAAGCAGAGATAGCTGAAGACTGTGATTTCATTTTACTGTATACTTACTTCACTTGCTTTAATTGTACCATCAGGTGAGAACTTTCAGTCACAGTGGAGAAACACACACTTGTGTTCCCTAGATCATTAGCCACAAGGCTAGATGTAGTGCTCCCAGGGCCACATGAGGGTGGTGGCTCTACAACAGTGCAAGGACAGACAACGGAGCTCCTGAAGTCACCTGATATGGCCATGGTGAGGAGGGTGGCATTGAGGAGACTCCAGGTGGTAGAGTCTTGTAGGAAATGGAGTTACTGCTTCCTTTGAGATACAGTTCAGGGCCAACTTAACTGTCCCTTACTTCCTGGCCTTCCAAAACACTGTTTATATTAAAAAAAATACAGGCACAGTGAACACTGGAGGAATCTGAAGTTGAAGTCTGAGGTACAAGGGCGGTGAGGAGCCCAAGCCACAGGTGCAGGAGGGGAGGGGAGTTCTTCCCCTTCACTGTGGTGAAAGCAGGATTTGTTCATGGGCTGCGGCACATATGTGGCATGAGGCTGTAACCCCAGGATGGCTCTTTGTTCATGGACTTTGTCTCCTTTCTTGTAAGTTTTTTGTTTTCTCTCTAGGTTTTTGTTTGGCCATATTTAATAACACTTCATTAAGTTCCAACTGTGAAGTAAAGATACCTGGTATTTCTTTGACACCATTGGGCAAAAAGTCTATCCTGTCTCCTTAGACAGGATAGACTCCTTCCACCTGCCTGCTCTGGACCAACATGAATTTTCCAAGGCCCCATCAGGACTTGGCCTCTGAAATGTGCCTGCTCTGGGACTGCTGGTTCCACCCCATCTCTGACAGGGCTCCTGCCAGGTTCATGTCTCTTCCTCTTCACCCACAGTATTATCTTTACTCTTAACACACTACAACCTGCTGGACAGTGATGTCTGTTGACATATCAGGAATGCAAAGATTTTAGAGCTAAAAGATTCTTAGAGGCTAATTAAAATTAATCACTTCAAGGGTGAAAAAACAGTGACCTTCAGGGACTACATGGCAGGGCTGGACACAAAGTCCTAGTTCTTCATTCTACACAATGCTGTTTCTACCCACAATGCCTTTCCTGGTGACACTGGATGAATGGTGACTATGGGAGAGCACGAGTTTGGAAGTCAGGCAGAGCTGTGTTCAGATCCCTCCTGCACGACGCTGTGTAGCTTTGTGAGCCATCTGTACCTCCCTTTCCTCATGGAGGACTGGAACATGCCCACTGTAATGCCTGACAACATGGATAAAAACATGCTAATCTCTAAAATTACTATGCTACAATTTTGTCAAATTGGTCTCTGTGACCACCTTCAACTCTGTTTGGGCCTCCAAGTCTTAGTGGCAGCAATTAACTATCAGCAATTCTTTTGAAGAAAGAAGTTACTGCAAAGAATGTTCCTCTCCTTTCATGGAGCTTCCTAAGAATTAGATGATATCTGTTTATAAATGAAAGACAAAGCACCTCTCTTACTTTCATAAGTCTTCTAATCCAACTAACACTGGGCATCCATATACATAAATGTTCTGCCAGAAGCCAAAATGTCACTCTCTACAGTTTTAGAAGTGCCTCTGAACAAATGTTTCTAGCCAAAATATGCTTCTAAGTTCAGAACTTGTGCCAAGAAATCATGGACTTTACATCTCAGGCATCAATCATACCAGTGGCATCAGCTGATTAATTACCTGGGGGATGAATAACAAGAAGGTCCTAAACTGAACCTCAGATTCATTATCATGGGTAAATCTGCTCTGCAGAGAAAAGCCTGAAAGACTGGGAGAGGGTGTATGCATGAGGCTTCTGCCTACCCCAGTGTGGACCTTTCACTAGGGCTGTCACTGACCAACTACATAGTTTGCTTATTGAAACATTCTATTTAAAATGTTTCCCTGAAGCATAATTTAGCATATTTACTACTGAACATATGCTTCCATTTACTATTTCTGTAACTGGCAAAGTTATACAAAACTAAATAAAATCTCTTCAAAAAAGACATGTGAGCATTTCTTGTTTCAGATCCAACATGGAAAAAGCTTGGAAGTTGTTGTTCCTCCCAATACAACAAGAAAAAGCTGGACAAATTGCAAATCAAATACTTTTCCTGAACCTATCTGAGAGCTGAGGGCAAACCATCCTCCCAAATTGGGAGAGACACATCCAGAGAAATATAGCAACCAAAATACGCTTAGCTGCAACAGAAGCTGCTGGACACATCAACTCGCAGGAACACTTACATGGCCACTTTGATGAATTGCTGCTGGCTGAGTGTGGCTGACCATCAGTGAGAAACAGTCTTGGGGCCCCCCACAATTTAATAGGCTTTCCTTGCAGGTTCTGAAGGTCAGGATACAAGAAGGATCCCCTTCTTGTAGGTCTTGTGGTGGTGGGTTGGGGGCAGGGAGAAAGTAGGAGAGAGGGAGAAAAACCTATACCACTGGATAAACAGTTGTGGAGGTCACAGTCCTGTTTTGAAACACAATCCCACTAAAAGACAGATTTAGGCTGGGTGTGGCAGCTCACGCCTGCATCCTAGCACTTTGGGAGGCTGAGGCAGGAGGATTGCTTGAGGTCAGGAGTTTAAGACCAGCCTGAGCAACATAGTGAGAGCCCCATCTCTACAAAAAATTAAAAAATTAGCTGGGTGTGGTGGCACAGACCTGTAGTCCTGGCTCTTCAGGAGTCTGAGGCAGAAGGATTGCTCAGGCCCAGGAGTTTGAGATTACAGTAAACTATGATGATGCCACTATACTCTAGCCCAGACAACAAAGCAAGACCCTGTCTCAAAACAACAACAACAAAAATCCCATTTAATCAAAAGATTATAGAATTTGTCCCCTCCCCAACACCTTATTACCACACCAACAGGGCTCCAGGATGACAACAGTGGATTACAGCTGAGAGAGCTGCAAGACACAGACTCTCTGGGGAGGAGAACATAGGAAGCCCAAAGTAAAGGAGAGACAAAAACAAGGGCAGTAGAGAAATTTAAAGCTTCTGGTACCTATAGCTAAAATAAATGTTAACTACAGCCCAACTTCTAGCCAGATCAACATAAATCCTCACACTAAATGCCTATTTCCTGATGCAGTATGTCTGGCTTTCAATGACAAATCATAAGACAAGAAAAGCACACATGGAAGAGAAGAAGAAATAAAAAAAAAAAAACCCATAAGACTAAGACATAATAGATTTTGTAATTTCTGACAGGGAATTTCGAATAACCATAATTAATGTTAAGGACTCTAATGGTAAAAGTAGATAAAATGCAACAATAGGTGGATAATGTAAGTAAAGAGATGGAAAATCTAAGAAACAATCAAAAAGAAATGCTAGAAATTAAAAACACTGTAACAGAAATGAAAAATACTTTTGATAGGCTCATTATTAGACTGAACCACAGTAATCCAGGAAAAATCAGCAATACTGATGATAGGTCACAAGAAACATCCCAAACTGAAAAGCAAAGAGAGGAAAAAAAAAAAAAAACAGAAAAAAATATCTGACAACTGTAGGACAATATCATACAGTACAATATATGCATAACTGTAATACCAGAAGAAGAATAGAGAGAACAGAGCAGAAAAAAAATATTTCAAGTAATTATGGCTAAAAACTTTCCAAAATTAATGAGATACCAAATTACAGATGCAGGAAGCTCATAAAACAGCAAGCTGAATAAATACCAAAAAAAACTATATCTAGCATATCATATTCAAACTGCAGAAAAATAAAGACAATGATAAAGTCTTGAGAGAAGCCAGAGGAGGGGAAAACACCTACCTATAGAAGAATAAGGATAAGAATTACAGCAGACTTTTCCTCAGAAACCAGGCAAGCAAGAAGAAAATCAAGTGAAATATTTAAAGCATTGAATGAAACCCCCACCAAACCGGAATTGATATCCAGGGAAATTATCCTTCAAAGGTAAAGGAGAAATAAAGATTTTCTAGATGACAGGGGAAAAAGGAAGAGGGACAGGGGGAGGATGAGGACTAGAGGGAAGGGAAGAGGAAGGGGGAGATAAAATGGATGAGAATGAATATGCATTGTGCCAGACCTGCAAAAAATGTTAAAAAGTAGTTCTTCAGGACAGGCGCAGTGGCTCATGCCTGTAATCCTAGCACTCTGGGAGGCCGAGGAGGGCGGATTGCTTGAGGTCAGGAGTTCGAAATCAGCCTGCGCAAGAGTGAGGCCCCGTCTCTACTATAAATAGAAAGAAATTAATTGGCCAACTAATATACATAGAAAAACTTAGCCGGGCATAGTGGCACATGCCTGTAGTCCCAGCTACTCGGGAGGCTGAGGCAGCAGGATTGCTTGAGCCTAGGAGTTTGAGGTTGCTGTGAGCTAGGCTGACGCCACGGCACTCACTCTAGCCTGGGCATCAAAGCCAGACTCTGTCTCAAAAAAAAAAAAAAAAAAGTAGTTCTTCAGACAGGAATGGAAAATGAATTTGATCTATAGCAAGAATGGAAGAGTGTTAGAGACGGAATGAGTAAAGGTAAAATAAACAAATATTTTTAATCATTCTTAATTGATCTAAAAGATAACTGTTTAAGGCTGTCACAGTAACGCTGTATGGGTGATCACAGCACATAAATGAAACAAATAACCATGTCATAATGATAAGGCAGAAGAATTGGAAATATTTTGTTATAAGGTATCTGCAGTGCATGTAAAATAATACTACGTTCTCTGATCAGTTAAAAATGTATATTTTAAACTTTATGGGAATCATTAAATTTTTTAAAAAGTATAATTGATAAACTAAGAGCAGAGAGAAAACAGACTCATATAAAACACTTAAGTAAAATCACAGAAGGTGGGAAAAGGTAGAAAAGTACAGAACAAACATAACAAATAGAAAGTTATTTAATAGGCCGGGCGCGGTGGCTCAAGCCTGTAATCCTAGCTCTCTGGGAGGCCGAGGTGGGCGGATCATTTGAGCTCAGGAGTTCGAGACCAGCCTGAGCAAGAGCGAGACCCCATCTCTACTATAAATAGAAAGAAATTAATTGGCCAACTAATATATATAGAAAAAATTAGCCGGGCATGGTGGCGCATGCCTGTAGTCCCAGCTACTTGGGAGGCTGAGGCAGCAGGATTGCTTGAGCCCAGGAGTTTGAGGTTGCTGTGAGCTAGGCTGACGCCACGGCACTCACTCTAGCCTGGGCAATAAAGTGA